>JAVMSB010000159.1:0-70891 GCA_031761475.1 Penicillium pancosmium | reverse complement strand
TAGTAGTAGTAGTAGTAGTAGTAGTAGTAGTAACTACTAACTAGTACTCCTGATATACCTAAGAGATAATTTATTCCAAGGTTACCACTGGCACTGGCACGAACAATAAGTTGATTAAAAGGTCGGGTGTGTACTACAATACTAATACTACTATTACTACTACTACTAACTAGTAACTAGTAGGCATTGATTGAGTCTGGTATCACTAGTTAGTAGGTCTAGATTATATAACACTCAAGGTGACGGTAGCACCGCAAGGACGCCGTGTTGTATCCTGCACAATAATCAGAACCCAGCACGTTTGCTTGATTGAAATGCTTTCTCTTGCTGCAATCTCAAAGAAACTAGCAAAGTGGCATCTAGATTATCCCTTGTACTAATGTTCATTTGATTTTAGCCCTTGTCAATCGCATCAAATCCACTGTGCCCATAAAGCGGGTAAAATATTCCACAATTGCGCCAAAGTCATCTTAATCCTCGTCTCATTTACCGTGTATTTGAGGATCAATCAAATGCCTAAAAGTCCAAGAATCGATTCTTCCGGTTCTATAGTCATTCATAATTTTGGCCTGGGGCCGCAAGCTCCTAGGGTTCATTATGCATCTAAAATGAAACAGGGACAGCTCATTCCAAAATGATCCCTCTCCTACCAACAAACTGACCACATATAAATTGGTGAAGAAATCCCACAGCTCCACCACATGTTCCTCTAATCCTCTCCGCTCACTCTTGTTCCGTCAGTTTTGAGTTCCAGCAATAGGTAGCCATATGGCCCAACTGGCCCAACTGGCCGCAATTCCAGCAAAAAATCATGTTTAGGTCAATATTGGTTGCATGAAAGTCTGGCCCTATTTTGGCTGAATTTGTTGCTGAGGCTGATTGCAGACGGGATTCCAATAATATTGGTCTGAAATACTGATTGCAAAGGGCGAGCTATAGTGTTCGACTTGCATATGTCCTTCAAATTTATAAAGACTTCCAGGAGGCAATTGGACTCAGATTTCCCTTCCTTCTAGACAATTAGGTCCTACTCAGTGGGTATTTGGGCATAATCAATGACACTTTGAAGGTCAACTTCTTTTTGACGCTCCAGCCAACAATCTTAACCAAGAGCGAAATAGATAGTGGTTTTAGAATACGACGCAGCAGTCATGAGTAGCCAGTGCTCTCTCTAGTTACTATTCCCCAACCGAGACAGCTCATCCAAGGAGGTCTCCGTCCATTTGACACTAAAAAATTCAGTTACTTGCGCATGATGCCGGAAGGAATGGTGATATACCTTGTATGAGTATTGACGAGGTCTCGCAATTCCTCATAGTTTGTCTTTCTCTCCTCACTGCCCATGGTAAATGCCTTATGAAGCATGTCGGAAATAGTTCTCGCATCGGAAGGGTTGATCAATAAGCAGCCCCCTTTCATGAAAGTTGCTGCTCCGGTAAATTCTGATAGTACCAGTACGCCGTGTCGCTTTTCTTGACATGCAACGTACTCCGATGCCACAAGATTCAAACCATCTCGATGCGATGAAATCAGACATACATCCGAGATAGAATACAGCGCTATAAGCTCTTCGAAAGAAACTGAACGGTGAATATAAAGTAACGGTGTCGAGTGTGGAGTTGCTAGTCTGTCAGTATCCATGCCAACTAGCTAATCAAGGATAGGAAGAGGCATAAATGCCTACCGTATTTTCCGATAATTTGGCCTGCAAGTCTGCTAACCTCTTCTTTGAGATCCTTATACCTTGCGACATCTTCACGGCTCGGAATAACAATTTGAATGAGGACGACCTCCTCAGCCCATTCTGGATGTTCGTCAAGAAAGACTTGGAATCCATTGAATTTTTCAGGCAGGCCTTTTGTATAGTCTAAGCGATCCACGCCAATGATTATAGTCTTGCCTTTATATAAAGACTCAAGTTCCTGGACCCTAGAAATAACAGCCTGATCTTTGAGTGCCTCAGTGAACTTTTGGGGGTCAATACCGACAAAATACTTATGAAGTTGGACGGTGTGATTATCATACTGGACGGATTGCTCCATCACATCAGCACCACTGAAACCATAGCTCTGTTAGTATAGATATAGCTTTGTAAGATAGAGTTGAAACGTACATAAGTATCTTGCATGCACCGATAAAGTTTTTCATATACTCGTCAGTATGGAACCCAATGATGTCGCTCCCAAGAATACCACGAAGTAGGTCTCTCTGTACGGGAAGCCCTCGCCAGAAATCATCCACCGGGAACGGTGTGTGGAGGAAGAACCCGATCGGACAACATTTTTTCTGGGACTTAAGGCGTTCTCGTAACATTGATGGTAACAGAAGTAAGTGATAATCATGGACCCATATCAGATCACCGTCTTTTGCTTCTTCACCGATCCTATCAGCAAACACTTCGTTCACTTGCCGATAAGCAGTCCAGGCCTCAAAGTTCATATGAACCCCGGATTGATAATGAAGTATAGGCCAAAGGATCTCATCTAAGCGATGTCGATATGAGTAACTGAAAAAAGCTTCACTCTTTTTCTCACGTACTGGAGAACCCGTTGTAGTGGTTTTGAGCCACTTTATCGCTAAGATAGACCGCAGCGGTGTTTTCCTTTGCTAATGTGGCATCAACCTCTTCTCTCTCCGTTTCACCAATTTCTATCCCTGGCCATCCAAGCCATAGGTAGTTGGCTACACTCAAGCCCCGCAGCGCAGTCACCAAACCGCCACTGGATGGTGTCGCTCTATATTTGCCGTCAAACTTGTCAATAGAGAGTGGTATACGGTTTGATGCAATGATAACTCTTTGCTTGCTGGACCTTTTATCATCTGCCATAGTCTCGCCCAGTTGCGTTGCTCAAGTGACGCTTGTGGGTAATTGATTCGGTCGACACACTTCGAGGGGGTTCCGAGTTGCAGTCTTATAGAGCAGATTTTACAATTGAATGAAAAATTTTCTCATGGATTCTCAAGATACAAGTTTATCGCCAAGTAAGAAGGAACCGGTATTCGACTTATTTTGGTATGGGTTGGTAAAAGAGCCAAATCAAGATCATCAACTATGCAGGACTTGCGCCAAGGAATGTGGCGCCACGATTCCCACTTACCTCAGAATTACCTCAACAACAGGCAAGTGAGTTATGGCAAGATGAACTACCAAAAATACCCTGATTCAACAACTCTGGGGGTATTGGTAAATAGCATAGCTACGTAATTAACTGTACTTTGCTTGATTACATGACAAGTGTGACGGGTCGACCAATGTTACAGCGATATTATCTGACATAGATCTCAAATGTAGATATGCCCTATTTAGCAATGCAATACACATTTCTTTTTCGCTCGACAAGCGTCAGAAATGGAATCTCGAACGTATAGCTTTTCAGGACTTCCCCTTTACAATTAAGTTTTGCTTAGAATACTTAGGACCCGCAAATACCCAATCCTGAATCCTGTCTTTATCTGATTAACACAGATCAGCATTGAGAGATAATTCTTAGCATTGTCGGCCAGAGATGGGTAATCTGAGTGAACATTTCGCTTTCGCATAGGAAGAAATCTTGTATTCGGTTTTGTTTCAGACCTTAGATTACGTCTGTATGAACTGCTCTTTGCATTGCTGATTCTATAATCTCTGAGATGAGTTCATCAAACGATATTCCGTTTACCTTAGCCGACGCTGGTAATGGTGAATGTTCTGGGAGAAGACCAGCAATAGGATTAACCTACAAAACCGTGAAGATATGAGTTTCTTGCGTTTGACATACTAATAGGGGTAAAAGGTTGTACTCACTTCTAGTACATTTGGGCTGGACCCTGGCTTGTCGGAATCGAACCGAATGTCAACACGCCCACAATCACGACATTTGAGGAGTATCCAAGTATCCAACGCTAACTGACATGCAGCTTTGATTTGAGGTTCAGCCATATCGTGCGAATCGTTATATATCAACATTTTACCAGCTTGGCTGGATTTGCTAAGCCTGCATGCAAAGTTCGGTGGCGGATCTGAGTTATAACCGTTCTCGGTGCTGTGAGTCGGGGTCGACTGCCATAGGTGTTCTCTGATGCCGATTACCCGACTTTGCCTGCCCGTTCCCATTATGCTCACTGTAAACTCCCGTCCCGATAAAAACGATTCCACGAGGATATCTTGACCCGGGAATTGGTAACCTAATTCCTGTAATGCCGGCCCCAATTCTGTCGGACCATTCACTTTGTTGTAATTATCGATTCCTTTGGAGGATCCCTCTGTGGTAGGCTTTATAAATAGAGGGTAAGGTGGTGATACTGTATAAAGGCCAGAGAGGTCTGCCAACCCGTCCGTCATAGGAATCACGGCAAAAGGTGCATTAGGGATATTGTGACGATCCAAGACAACCTGGCGCCTTTGAAATTAGTATACTGAATCTTAAGTCTAGACATTTCCTAGCGTACCTTAGTAATCGCTTTGTTCTGACATAATGTAATCGTCGCCGCATCGCTGAATGTGAACGGAATTCGATAGGCCTCCAGCAGTGCCGGCACCTGCGATTCTCTCGCTGGCCCATAAAAGCCTTGCGCCATATTGAATACCAAGTCCCAATTCTCATACGTCCCTGCTGCGAGTAGCTGGACTAGAGATTGAATACCAGGTACTGGAGTGACTGAGTGGCCTAGACACTGGAGTGCAGTTGAGACAGCTTTTACTTCACCATTATGCGTGAGAGCCGCGCACTGCCCTTCTGAAAAACCAGACTCAAGATAGGTCGATTTTTGCTCCGAGACCAGAGCTATGTTAAGACCATGGATCTGTGCATCGCCCATGGTGAGACTGGAGATAGTTAATAATGTAAGATGGATGGCAGAGTAGACAGAACAATCAGTTCTATGAAGGATTTGAATATTATTGTTGAAGGGAGTTTACAGAAGGAAATGAATGGGGGTAGTGACAATCACGTCATGCTATCCCAAAACGTCTATAGCCGCTACATTGGAGATGTTGAAATATTCTTGTAAATGTCATCTCTTGGTGTCCCTGCTTTCTGACTTACTTGTAAGCACACCCCAGATATTATCTAGTTATGATGTCACTAAATTATTGTGAAGAAATGTGTAGCTCTGTGTTTGAAAATATTACTTGTAAATAATGTTGTTCAAGTAGCTAACTTAGTGATTTGTAATAACCAAACTATTCACCTAGCATAGCTTTTTCCCCATTTGCCCCTCTGTGATACTAAGAATGAGTCAAATTAGGACCTATTTAGTGCTATTTTCTAGATGGGAATCTGACTAACACTCGCCAGCCCTCTATTTTATCTATCCTAATGATCCAGCAAATGTCGAGAAGTAACTATTCAAACTAGCTGTGTCCTCCATGCTGCCTATCCATGCCACATGCTGATCAGGTCGACAAAGAATCAGACACCCTGGCCCCCCCTCATCAATACCATATCCTGTATAAGCTTTATTCTGATCGTCGGTGAATGTCTTCCAGTAGTCCCAGCCCATAGTATCATCAAAAGGGTGGAAGAGCTCCGGAAGCTCTAGCAGATTGAGGGCGCTCCTGGGGCTTGATTGTATCAGAAGCAATTCCATTATGGGGAGAAATTCCTGGGATTGCTTCTGCAGTCGATGGGCCAGATTAGGCCTTTTGCTAAAGCTTTCCGCAAAATGAGACAAAGCTGTGATCCTTTCCAGTTTGCGTAGATCACCCGAAAACACCAGCAGCCGCCATGCTCCGTCACTCACAAGGATCTGGGTTATGTGTATAGGGACTCCATCACATTGATAGACCACTGGGAAAGAAGATAACCGCATACCCAGTTTGAGGTTTTTCGCAAGCTTAGGGACAGCAGCTTCCCCTTCGCCGGTAATTAACATGCTATTGGGATATGTTATTTCGGTGCCAGCCATGAACCCTGCATATTGATCTCGGATTTCGTAAATTCCCCTTGACATATCCTCCTCTTCCTCGTATGCTTGCACAAGACAGGAATCCAGAGTCATCAGCTGCTTCGCGACCGGGCGTCGCTCGGAATCATACGTTTCCAGAATAATGGGATCAGCACCATTGCTTATAACTTCTCCCAGTTTCCATAATAGGTTGTATGTGTCTTGAATAGACACGTTCATACCTTGACCTCCCTTCGGAGAGTGAGTATGTGCAGCATCACCGGCAAGGAACACGCTCGAAGATAGTAAGTAAATAGCCTGCATAGATTGCGGTATGCTACCTACCGCTTATGAGGTCTGTATTGTCTGACTATACGTCGACCTATCTTCAATATCATCATCAGCATAGAGCTCCCGTCATGGATCACGCATACTTACTGAATATACGGACCACCAGTCACAGTGTCTATAAGCCAAACTATACGGTCTCATTATATTCTTCGCCTTTTCCAGAATGACCGCAGGAGAGCAACCAGGATGCTGCAAGGACGGTTCTTCTAAGTCCCGAAGATGAATGTAGAATCGAACCAGCTTGTTCTCCCTCGGCACTGTCATGATACTCCCGTGAGGCTGACGGTTTATTGAGCAGGAACGGCGAATATCGGCTGAATGTATGGTCAGTCTGAAATTCCTTAACATATGGAGGTAGACGAACGGAAGTCGGTTATTGGGACTATGTCTAGCACCCCCCAATTAGAATCTTCTGATACTGTATCGGTCGAGACTCCCAGTTCCTCTCTAACCGAGCTGTGCGCACCGTCACATGCGACAAGGTAGCGTGCATGTATCGTTTCTTTCCTTCCAAATACAGATTGTTAGCCAACATCTTGACTACGGGTATACTAATAATCAGGAAATAAAATCCAGCATTACACACCATATTCTCCGCAACTTTTGACCTCCACAACCACTGGCCATTCTTCATGGTCGTCTTCAGTGGCGGCCGAAAAGCTGAAGGACTCGGCCAATTTATTCCACTCCACGCACACCTTTGCCTTGCTATCCAAGTAATCGTTGAATACTTGCTCCACGGCCCCTTGGTTTAGCAATACTTGCCTAGATCCTGGCATTCCCTTGGGGTCTGATTCATATCTATTGGCTTGCTCAATATTTCCAGTTCTGCTGTTCGTTGTCTAACAAGTCAGTGACCAGCGAAAAATTGGAATGCATGTTGTGGTTACCCAATGGCACGAGTCAGGATTCTGGACACCCTGCTTTAAGATAGGGTCGGCAATTCCAAAGCTCTCTAGTATCTCTAGAGTCCGGCTTTGTAACCCATCAGCATGGCCTGTTTTAGTGCGACCCTCTTTTCGGTCAATGATACGAGTTGACATGTTGTATTGGGCTGCCCAACATGCCGCTGTAAGCCCCGCAGGCCCTGCCCCAACGATTAACACATCCACGTAAGAGGCTGAGGAAAACATTGTGCGGAGCTTGAATTAACATTTGAGAATCTCAGGAGCGAGAAATAGCTACGTACCAACGGGTTCTCCTGGAAATATGTAGGCTTTACCACTGAGATTATTATGTCATCATGAGCACATCGGCGAACTAGAACTTGATGCCAGCTTCATGTTTACCACGGATTTCAATGAAAAACCTCCGAATCTAAATTCATTATGTTAGTAATGTACCCAACATATTTGAAAGCTCACGTAGACCTGTGTCCGGTTTGTCCTTTTTGGTAAAATGCGATTTTCCCCTTGTGCTTGGCCCGATGGTTGAGGTGTACTGAAATTACACTACTTCGTACTCTCCCCCACTGTTGAATTCACGTGTGGAGTGATTTCTCGTCCGCTTTGCCTTGATCAAGCCGCCATGGTGCTCCGCTCATCATAGATAATAAAATCAAATATTGCCCACTTGCCACACCACTGGTGGCAGGTTGTCACCAAGCCAGGCACGTGACTTGAGTAAAAAGGTAGTGCTGAACAAGGTTACATAATGAGAGGAATCGTGAGGTTACCAATTGTTAAGCGAGAACTTGGATTGTTAAAATGGTGTTGAAGAGCTAATTAGTGCACGTAAATCGTGGCTGCGGGCCTGCTACTGATTTTACATGCAGCCAGAAAGACGGATATTCCACACCAGCTCTAAGTACAACAATGTTTCCTCTACTCAGATAACTCTACAAGATGAAAGTAATATGAGGCCTTATGAGTTTCGGGCATATAGCAATATCAACTTCTTTCTATTTAGAAAAGTGTTTTGACGCGGTGAAATGTTTATTTCAGGATAAGCGCCAGGGCCGATATTTGGTGCATCGAACCGCTATCGACAGGCTTATCAAAGGAGTCGGTGGTCTCTGTCTGTACCTCAATTTCATTGCTGACGATCCCAAACCACTTCAAGCTACTAATTTTAAGAAGAAAGATGGAACAAGTTCCAAAATATATGTAAGACAGAATAATGAAGTGCTCTGAGAGCGTTTGATCAGACTCAAACACCATTACCTAGTGAAAGATAGGAATGCTCGCTGGCAGTCTGTCAAGCAGACGGGTCGATCACGAAGAGACAAAACCACCACACTCGCAGAGTGCAGAAGCGAGATAGGCAAAGCGTAACACTATAGAGAGATGATCGAGCAAGTAATAACAGAACCTTTAATACGCAGTATATCGATACCGCGACCTTAGCAGCCTCAGTAGAATATTTTTATAAGGGGAAAGTATCTCCTGCGTGTCCAAAGACGCAGAGCAGGTGTCCGGTCAACCCATTTTGCAACAGGGTTGAATAATAACAAAAGCTTTAGCTTCTTCCAACGCGTTTGCTTTTCACGTATAAAGTCGCCCGATTTGCGATCTCTGGTTAAGCAGCCCACCTGTCCGCGTTCAACGAGTTTCAAATAGCAGAGCAGGGTCGCATAGAGCGTGGAGTTTTCTCAATAGCCATATTTTTTGAATGAAGAGCAATAGCCTCATGATTTAGCAGTGAAATCCCTATATAGATTATATGGGCTTGGTGGCCATTGCGCTATGAGTTGTGTCATGCTGAAAACATTCTAAACCAGCGTCGTTCGCCAAGTGAGAGTATTACTGGTATCTTAATCAATAACACATAAACATCATGTTCAAAGATAAATACTGTAATAATACAAAGATCCATCGTCCATAGCGTACCTCAGTACCTGGTATCGGCTACGTGAAGTTATCGACAGTTTCTCTAGGTCAAGACAGCTCTAGATCTTGAGAAAAAAAAATAGCTGAGAATTAGAGTGTATTGAAATATCAGTTAAGTAGGTAAATAAATAGAACACCCAATGCTGACTTGTATGGGGGTTATTAAATTCATCTGAATGGATTTTGGGCTTCCAACTGCGATCGACAAAAGCATCTTCGTAACATACTATTCAGAGTCCCCATTATGTATTTCCAAAGTTCCCGGATTGTGCGCTACTGTCTTGCCATCTTTGTTCTTGAATAAGACCTTTAAAGAGGGCTTCATCAGTATCTCTATGTAAATATTGAGTCCGATACTTAAATGGCTAACCTTGGGAGGGTGTTTCACAGACTTTTCTGCGGCTCGCTCTTCATCTGTAATGACCTCTTCGACCTTGAATCAGAAGTAATGGTAAGCCTAAAATATCCTGCTAGGGATGTCTACCCTTGGGGATCCGATAGATAAGTGGAAATTTTCACATACCTTGCCCTCATGAGATCCTCCGCGTATTCTGGTAAAGACATAGTCCCCTTGATGTATCGGGTTACCATGTTTGTCGTCGATGTCGCTGTGTTCCATGTTGCTCAAGAGGTCAATAAATTCGTTGCTCTGCGCTGAATTCCCAGTCCAAAAAAGGTTTGACCAAGTTATCATGTTTAAATACGACATCAAAGTCGCCCTTCATACGTCAGACTGACATGTATTTCCAGTACGCCCCATGTTTTGTAACTCCCGCTAACCTGCTTTAAAACGATATTGCTGCTAGGTGTCAACGTATTAAAGTTATTCTGGTTGGTGTACTGCGACTTTATGACATCAGTAGTACCTAAATTATATCGATCTTTTCATGATACCGACGTACACCAGCGTGTCTCCTTCATAACGCTCCTTAGGTGGAGCATAATGAATAATGTAAGAGCCAAACTATATTTTATCGAAGGTACCGGGGATCAAGGCACAAATTAACATGATTTATTGAAAGAATATTTGTCTTTCCCTGAAACAGGCTTCCGAGCTTCCTCGTGGTGCGGCACAGCGCGGCGCAATTGTCGCTCTCACTGTGAATCTAGTCTCTGCTCGCGGATTTGTTGTCTCTACAAGCTTCATAGTGTCATCGGCCAGCCTAGCAAATGAAGAGACTTGTAAATGACACTTCTTGGATTGGGTCGGCAGGGTTGAGTAATGGCCCCTCAGTATTCCGTTTAAAATCACCATAGAATCGCGATTATGTGAATACATTTGTATGTTTCGGTAACGTCCAAACCATAAATCCGTGGCTTGAGTTGACTGGAAATGTGATGAAGTTCTAGCTCATGCTTCTGCCGGTCGCCACTCGTAGTGATGAGGACCTTTGCCAACTGGCCCTGGGTCCTCACCAGGTATTCCGGGCTTATTGTAGCCGTGTGATCCGAAAAAGTCCATTTGGCCTTCCATGAATTTGGTGGGCAGCTTCGTTCCACCCACATATTTCAGATATTCCAAGGTTGCGGAAATTGAAGGCAAGTATTGATCGTGCAAGCACCCTTGGATAACTATTGCCTTCAAAGAGTTGTATGTCCGGCGTAGCTCCTGGGCAACTTTATCGGCATGCTTTAAGTTCGTCCAAAACTTTTCAGTTGAGAGCACTGGCTCTAGGAGATCGGCTATACCATTAGACCGAATGATACACCCACCACGCCAAATCCGGAGACATTGGGTGAGGTCAATTTTCCAATTTTCGTCATCTGAGGCTCGCTTGATCAATTCTAACCCTTGGCAGAATGAGGACAGAAAAGTGCAATACAGGGCGTCGTGTAAATCGTCGACGAGACTTTCCTTCTCTTTATCATTGATCCCTTGTATTAGGCTAGGTTCCGGCAGTTGGAGCGTTTTAGCTGCCACTAGCCTTTCCTCTCGGTTGCCACTAGCGACGCGCAGATAATGGGCCGTAGCGAGTGTAGGTGTCGAGATATGGCGTGATGCTGACTCCTCAATGGCCCAATGGGGAGTGCCTTCGGTATCATCGTTATCCTGGACTACTTTATCGAGGACCTCATCAAGCACGTATTGATCGGTACCGCCGACCGACTTTTTGGTGCGAAGCATATCGACCGCTATCTCGAGCAGATAGTTGTCCCGTAGCTCACCATGGCTATTCCAGTCGGCGAATATATCCGCGATGACTTTATAGTCAAACCCTAGGGCATCATGCATAAAAGACCATGCTTCTGCGAGAGCCGAAAGCATTCCTCCTTCAATAGCATTGTGTACCATCTTCACGTAGTGCCCGGAGCCACGAGGACCGATACGCGCCACGCATGGCTTCCCATGGAGATCTTTAGCCGCATAGAGCTCTAATAGTGGCATTACCATCTCCAGAGCTTTAGCATCGCCGCCTGGAGAAAGACTTGGGCCATTCCGAGCGGCCTGATAGCCTCCCGATACACCCATACCAATCCAATGGGCACCAATCTCTGCACATTCATCTTGTCTTCTCTGCGTGCGCCGGTAATTCTCGTTGCCCCCGTCCAGGATGATGTCTCCTTTGTTGATCTTTCCTTTTATCATGCCCAGGACAGACTCTGCTGGATCACCATGAGTAATAGAGAAAAGGAATAGTTTGTTCTTTCCCTCCCCTTTTAAACTTTCGACAAATTTATTGATATCATGGAAGCCCATTATCTTGCCTTTGGTATCGATATTTTGCGACCGTTCCACGAGGTCGTCAACATTGCTCTTATTGATATCCCATATAGAAACTTGGAGACCTAGCTCTGAGAATGCGATCGTCATCTGAGTTCCCATGTTGCCGACACCGACGATTCCGATTCGTGGCCACTGTTCGATTATGCTGTCCTTGCTGGATGATGACATGGTGGTACTTGCTTGCCGTTTTTGACAAGTTTGAGTGAAAAAAATAGTTCGTTAATTCCTGCGATCGTCAAATTGGTGATGGAAAGTTATATCCGAGGGCTTTCTTGTCAGGCAGGAGGCAGAGCAATTACCCCGTATTTAGTTCCATTTTATATTAGATAAGACTTACATCATTGTTATTGAGAATCTTATAAGAACTTGAAAGCTTTCAACTTGGTGCATAGCGAGAACTGGAAGAGAAGTGAATTTACCTTTTCAATCAACCAAGCTACGTAATTGCCATGACGTCGAGGAAAGTGGTGGTATCGATCTCAACGCTCATCCTACATCTCTATTCAGAGGAAAATCTTTAATCAGCAGATTTTGCGCCTCCTTCTTTGAACCATAAAGAATTTCGTTTCTATCTAACCGTATTCCCAAAGAATAACGACTCTCAGAGCTGCTGAACATCTCACCGATCAAGCTTGGTACTTAACACTAGAAGAGTGTACACTATCTAAATCCGGAGTGGGAAAATACCTGCCTAGCAGCTGATGGTGTTCCCAAAACTTGGTTGTGTCAAGGTTTTGTGGTCCTTGTATCTTGATTAATTGTCATTATTTCTCTTTGCATCACCACATATTCAAAAGACCGTATCTGTGTATATAAACAAGATAGCAATCTATCCCACTTGACCGTTTCTTGCTGCCAAAGTTGACCGTCAGAAGGTCTTGAGCTCGTTCTTTTGGAGTTTAAAATTTGTGATAAATAGTGCTCAATTTTTCAGTGCATTGGAAGTCAGTATTTCCTGCCCAACAAGGCTTTATAGGGGGAAAGGGGCATGTAGAAACCGGATTCTGTAAGGATACTAGTAAAATTCCTTCGGGTTAGAGATGAATTCCAAAAATTGTAAATTATTTTTCAATTTTGCTAATTTCTGAACAACAATGAATCACCGCGTACAGTCAGCAACAAGCTTTAGTAGTCATTATACCATCACGACAAAAGTCTATGGACTCATTTGACCTTGCCATCAAGGTCCGTGAAAAGTTCATATCCGAAGTCCTGGCTCGAATCATTAAAACGAAGTTTCTTATCAAGCTTATCAATCTTGTGGACATCCTCATCCTCAAGCTTGAAAGCAATGTCAAAATTCTGAGCAATTCGCTCCGGTGACTTGGACTTTGGAATAACAGATCGACCATGATGTATGCCCCATGCTATTACGATGTTAATCCCTATAGGGTCAGACATGAGAAGAAATATGCTGCTTACCTAGAGCGACTTGGTTGGAGGTTTTGCCGTATTTCTTCCCGATCTCCACAAGATTTTTATCATTCACTAACTGGCCGTGATCCTCACGACCGCCATAAATCTCGTTCTGGTTTCCAAATGGAGAATACTGGGTCACATGAACACCCTTCTCCTTGTGGAACTTCACAAAGTCGATTTGCTGTAGCCACGGGTGCAGTTCCATTTGGTGGACCGCTGGAATGATTTCTGCATTCTCAATAACACGCTGAGCCTCCTTCTTAGAAAAGTTGCTGATACCAATAGCCTTCACCTTTCCAGTTGTGACAAGAGCTTCCATCGCTCTATACGTCTGCGTTTGTTTAGTATGGAGTTACTTCAGGTCAAGAGGAAACGAGATATAACTCACGTCAAGGTAGTCAATGTCATCGGTTATCAAGTTGCCATTTTCATCAGAAGGGAACATATCATCTCCTCTCTTGAATGCGACAGGCCAGTGCATTAGAAATAGGTCGAGATATTCAAGGCGTAAGCTTTCTAGTGTTTGTTGTAATGCTGCGCCAACATCCTCGGGGTGATGCTTGTTGTTCCACAGCTTGCTGGTAACGAAAATCTCGTTTCGCGGCACACCACTCTGTTTAATAGCGCGTCCAACTGCAGCCTCAGTACCATAGCTAGTATAGAGTTAATCAGCTTTTGTTTTATCAATGAAAGAATACAAAATTACCATCTCGCAGTATCTATATGACGATAGCCTGTTTGAAGTGCTTGAAGAACTGCGGCCTCCTGGGCATCCTCATCCTGCCAAGTTCCTAGCCCAATAGCCGGAATATGGGCACCAGTATTAAGCTCGAAGGTCTTTTGATTTTGGGACATTTTCTCGAGGGTTAGATGATGCGAAAGAAAATAATAAAACTTGACGTCCAAAAACACAGAGCGCAACTTAATATTATACTAGCATTTGAAACATGACATAGCAAGTTCAAACTGGTAATGTGACGCTAGTATGACGGCGGGTCCTTTCCAATTGGGAAATATCTTTTCGGCAACTTGAAAATATTTTAAGATAGAACAAGTCGAAGGTTCCATGACGTAAGCTCACGCTTCAGAATCTTGGTTGGGGCTGAAAGTTCCATATACAGGAGAATATGTATGTAAAACGTTGTTATCTGGCCCGTTGCCATGGTAGTCTCTATGAACTGTCGCGCTGACTTCAGGATCACAATTTGTGCCTTGGGACAGCAAGAGTCGTAGCTGCGACACCTTGCACCCTGCAAAGCATAGCAACCTAAGACTTTGACATTGATGCCAAATTAAAAACACTACATCTGATTCCGAGGACTCAACAGTGCGACTGGCAGACAACCGATAAGTATATGGTTATGCTTGGTTGTTGATGTAGAAGTACCGAGAAGTGATGATACGAGGCGCGAAGAAGGCTCTATCAGCACTTGCTAAAAGCGTACGCACTAGTCTACATCCAAGGCGAATGAGACCAAGCGGAAACCAATCTTGAATAATAGAACTTATTGATTGGATAAGAAACAGCGATTGAAAGCAGTTGAAGCAACCTCTGTATATGCATATAGTCGGTGGCTAATACAACTATATTTCCAGTTAAACTGATTAGCCATGCATACACTAAGGTTGGCCCCCTGTGTCATCACTCGCCTGCTAGTTGTCAGTTACCACTACGTACGCTGACAGGTTCGAAGTGCATAATATTAACCATAGAATCACCTAGAGGGCAAACTCAAAGATGCCCGACCGCTGTACGGATGCAGGGTAATTATAGCTGTGCATCCATCTCTTCATGCTCTTGAACGAGTAGAAACTTCAAGTAATCATACAAATGAAACTTCCTCTTCAACTGACGCAATATTTCCCTCGATCGATTCTTTCTTGTCGGTTCTATAAACAAAACATAGGAAACTAGTATTTGCTTATTGCTTTAGCCTTTTCGTTCGTACGTCGGGGCTTTACTTTGTCATGATTCGAATGTCAGTTTAAATCCTCGAAATTTCACTGTGATGAACTAGCGTATGTGCAACACCAATTAGCCGCACAACTTAGTCCACGGTCCCTCTGGACATGTAATATAAGTATATGGATTGACAATAATTGTATATTCGATCTAGTGAACTTCGAAATGAAAAATTGACCCATAATGGTTCAGTGGTATGCAGCTGAGATTTAAGTCATAATTCCTGGACAAGCTGTTGAATCGCAGCCATTGTCTTAGAGAATGATGGGTTCTGTGATCCGATACAAAAGCTAACACAAGTCATGACATGAATGATCTTATGCATGAAGGATGTATTCCTAGTATTAGAAGTAACAAAAGAAAGGTGCAACTTGCCGAAATCAGGGGAAAATCAGCGGTGCAATGAGAGGGAGCATTCGACATAGCTTTCGTGGAGGTCATAGTGATCACTAAACGGTTTGCTATCCAGAAAGGCTGATTGATATGACTTCGTGATATATGATTCTACACTAGTATAAACACACAATGCATGGCAAATTCGCATCATCGATCTACTTATAGGTTTGGCAAAATGTTGAGTGGCGTTACAATTTCGTGACGATATCATTCAGTCCTGAATTGTCATTTTGGTGGACTACAAGCTCTAGTTTTCCTTTAATCCAGGTTAAGTTTAGCCAAACTGTGCAGTCCTTTATTCCATGGGACTAACTTACTTTTTTCCTGGTCCGCTATTGTGGAGGAACGCGACGCTGGATCCATGTATTGATGGTATTGGCCTGTCGCCCTGATACATAGTGCGTAATGCGGCTATCTCAAAAAGGCCTCTCTTAAGTGATGTAAAGCCTCCAATAAACGAATCGAACCGAACGAAAATCAATCAACTCGTACCAATACATTAGATACCTCTCAGCTTACTGTATTCAAATGGTACGGCTTGGTTCCTGATCTGGATTGGTCTCATGTCACAGCATAAAGACTCGGAGGTATGGTATTAGAATTATGAAGTTAATATGTCTAATCCGACCACAATGGGATGCATGGCGATAATTGGCGTCCTATAACCCAATAAATAAAACCTGGGCCTTCATATGTCCGTCTCTGGCACTACCATACAATGAAATCCTATCTGTCTTTAAGTTATACTAAAAAGTTTATTTTAAGTCCTGGGCTATCTAGGGTTCTTCTGAATGCAATTTCTTGCTGCAGCAAAATATTATGAATTCAGATATATCAGAGACTCTGCTGGTCTACTGGGGGTATTAGTTGCTTTAAGATGCTAACGCGCCCTTGGGATTTATATATGGGGCTTTATATAGAGAAAAATAGATATCAAGTTTTTGATTAATGCTCTTTTAATTTAATTGGCTATATTATGCTTAGTAGGCTATATAGTAATAAACCTAGTATAGACATCTATATACGATATATATATATATATATTATGTCAAATTTAATTTATGGTAGTCATGTGGCTCCAGACAGGCGATTTCGAAAATTCAGGACCTAGGTGTGTCTTAAACTCAGCTGATAAGAAAGATTTGTCTCTCCGGCTATAATTATAATAGTGCTGAGGAGCTAGCTAGTAGATAGTCAATCAGGCAATGTAAGATGGGAATGCTCGTAGGCTATCTGCGTTGGCAGACGGGTCGATCACGAAGAGACAAACCCACCACACTCGCAGAATGCAGGAACGAGATAAGCAAGGCGTGACGTTATAGAGAGGCGATACGAGCAATAGAACCTTTCATGACGCAGTATATCTATACCGTAACCTCAGCAGCCTCAAGAGTTCATTTCATAAGGGGAAACATAGTTGTTATTATTGATACTGTGGAACGAACGCTACTTAATCTCACGAAACGAACTGGCAGCCTTGTTTGCTAAGGTCTCAGTCACATGACTCTGGGATACCGATGTTGAGAGCGGAAATTCCCATCACAATACTAATTAAACAGAGCAAGAAATCGAAAGCAGGTAACTGAGCTAAAAACCAAGAGATATAGTATTGGGGAGGGAGAGTTTTGAGTGAATATCTCTGAAAACATAGTATAATAGACAGGTGGGAGTAGGGACTTTTTATATATTGTCGAAAGCGCGAGATAGCTTGAATATCTTGCAAAATTATCAACCTTTTGGTTTTTGCATAAGTAGTTAGAAGTAGAGGATACAGAAGAGAGGCTTTGGTAAACTGTCTGATCTCCTACCCAAAGTACCCTGATAAGGTGGAGCTGATCCCTGAATAGCCATGAGCGCTCAGGGAGCATCAGGGAGCACTCAGGGACGGCCCCGGGAGGGCCGCGGGACTGGGAGCAATATGAGAGGAAATCAAACGATAAGAACATTTGATTTCGATCACGTGATGCAACGATGCTAAGATTTTGGTAAAATGAACGCTTAAACTGGCGTGAGTGTAGCCGTTTTGGGCGTTCGATTTACCGTCACTTAGCGCTCTGGTGTAGTATATCTATTTAGTAGTATACCTTGGTATACTAGTACCTGGACAGCTGCCAGTGCCACCCAGTGCCACCCAACTCTAAATGAGGTTAATTGACCCGCGTCCACTTGGACCAGCCTGCATGAGACATGATAGATTCACGTCAATGGTACTTTGGTACTCTGGTACTCTGCAGCCATTGATCTCATAGCAGCGATCTTGGCCGTAAAGATCTATTAGAAGCAGTCAGAAGGATTTAGGGGCGTGCGACAAATCTAACAACTGGAGAGTCAGTTACGTCATGTTGGTGCCCCGCAAGCCACGGCGAGTTTTGGAGTTTTGGAGCTTTGGGGGGACCTCAATTTCACACTTCTCTTCTCTCTCTCCCTCCTCCTTCTCATTGAACAAACTGAACCATGACTTCCAACGTTCTGGTCACCGGTGCCAGTGGTCTACTGGGCCGTCAGGTCTTCAGCACTTTTCAACATTCCGGCGTGCTGGTGGTCGGTCAGGGTTTCACCCGTGCAGCCCCGCCAACCATCCTCAAGGCCGATTTGGAGAAGGAAGCAGACATCAAGAACATCCTCACCGAAGTCAAGTCCGTTCATTCTCTGCCAACCGAAGCTGTGCCCTCTCACTGACCATTGATTTCTTCGCCCCCAGACCCCAAATTGTCATTCATTGTAAGCTCTCACTCCCCAGTTGATCGTGACTGTGATCGTGAGTCGTACCACTGGAGCTAACGCGGGGTGCATATTTCAGGTGCCGCCAATAAATCTCCAGATCTTGTCGACAAGAACCCCGATCAAGCACGCCGGGTCAATGTCGAGGCTACCCGTATCCTTGCCCACGAATGCCAGGCTCGTGGAGCCCTACTGATCTACATTTCCACCGACTACGTTTTCCCCGGAGTAGAGGGCGAGGCTCCTTATGAGGTCGATGCCGAGACTCGGCCCCCGAATCTATACGGCGAGTTGAAGCGGGATGGAGAGCTGGCCGTCCTTGAGGCGACCAAGGACTCCGGGCTTGGAATCGTCCTCCGTGTCCCAGTGCTGTATGGCACCGCTCGGGAAAATTCCGAGAGCGCAGTCAACACTCTGGTGGATGCCGTGATTAAAGCGCAGGATGCGAATGCAGGTGTGAAGATGGACGATTGGGCCCAGCGATACCCTACTAACACCGAGGACGTGGCGCGTGTATCGCGCGATATTGTCATCAAGTACCTAAAGGACAAGCCGCGGATTAAGGAGCTCCCTCATATTCTGCAGTTCTCGTCGGAGGATCGTATGACCAAATACGAGATCTGTGAGAAGATCGCCGAAGTGATGGGAGTTCCGCTTCCGGGGATGATTCGCAACCAACAAGGCAATGATCCTAATGCCGGTGTGCAGCGACCGTACGACACACATCTATCGACCAAGGCACTGGTTGACCTAGGGATCGACGTGCGGACCACCGATTTCACAGCATGGTGGTAAGTGGACCCACCTGAATATTTATTCTTCATGATTTTTGCCAACTCACACTCATCTCTCTTGCAGGCGGAGAGAACTGGCTGCTCATCGGAAGTAGGGGAAATGGGATACATCAAGTTGACTGGCAGTGGTTTCATAGACGAGAGTACTCGTAATCGTACTCTGCACTCTCTACTCTGTACTCAGCTAATTAAAAATTAAATTAAACACGTATCTTTGTTCCCTACTTGTAGTCCGCCTTTGTACCTGCAGTGCTGATCTGCGATCGATCACGGTGGAGCCTGCAGGGCAGGGCTAGTCGACAGTAGCGAAACAATAGTGTCTGCCCAGTGAAACAAAGTAAAATCAAGGCAAACACGAGAAGAAAAGACAAGTGTCGTAAACAAGGTTGGCCATGGCGACCGAGGGCACAGTGCAGAGTGCAGAGTGTGAGTGTGAGTGCGAGGGTAAGGGTGAGGGTAAAGTCCTCTCGTACAGCCGGAAACGTCTTCCCAGCCACTTTTGACCAGCTAATTTCCCCTTCTCCTTTCCATTCCACCACCATCATCATCACTGCACTCACACACCACCCCCACAGCTCTTTTCCTGTTCGCAATTCACTTTCGCTTACCCCACGAGGGTCCGCAGATCTATTGCCAATCTTGCGGTTTGACAGGGCCAGGGCCACCGGGCCAGAGCGAAAGACCAGGATTAGAGCCGTCGCATTCGACTCCAGCCTCATACCTTAGCGTCTTTCAACGCCTCCTGTTGCTTTTTTTGGGCAGTCGTCCCACCCGCCTGATTTCTTGGATCGAGCCCTCCTGATATCTGTGCGTTCGACCTGGTTTTTTTTGTTTTTTTATTTGCTCTCTCTCTCTCGCCTCTCCTCTCTTTCTCTACTCCATACTCCATACTTTATTTCATCTTGACCCACTGACCCTCCCCCCCAAGTAAACCTCGCCGCAGAATGCCACTTCGATTGTCGCGCGACCTATCCACACAAAGGAAATTTTGAAACCTGACCTCGGTTTGACCCTGATCCTGCCCACGGGGCTCTCCGAGACCCAAGGCCCTTTCTTTGTCACCATGGCGAGACATCGCGTCAGCGCCCCGGCGCAGCAGCCAGTCCTCAAGGGAACCTTCTATGACCCGGTGCCGATTGAATACGCTGTGGGAAATCACACTAGTCGCAAACCCGAGCCAGCTGGGCGTCCAGACATGGCAAGCGACGGCAAGACAAACGAGCAGAATCCGTCAATCGCAAGGAGCATGTCTCGGTACCGTCGCAATCGGCGCCCTACCACCAGTGGCGATGCCTCGACGCCAACACCCGCTGTCCCGAATCGCGCTCGCAACCAGCCCGTTCCTCCGGTCCCTGATGTGACCTCGCAAACACTGGCGGCGGAAGATCATGCAAGGGAACAACATCGACTCGACGCGATGGCGCAGTTGACTGGCGGAGATCAATCGTCACGTTCTGCCATCTCGCAATATGAAAAACAGGAAAAACAACCGCAGTCAAGGACCAAAGCGCAACCTGTGCCAACGCACCAACAGACTAGCCGTGTCGACACCCGCAGTCACCACGACGCACGTCCCGCGAGCGGTGACAACCGCAAATCCTTGCTACAGAAGATGAAGTTGTCCAAGAGCAGCAAGACACCACTCCCAAATGAGCCCGTGCCAAGATACATCGGAGTGGGTGGAGGGGGGATTGTTCCTGGGACTGACGCTCCGGTCTCGGCTGTCAACGCCGGAGAGCGCCAAGTACTCGTGCAGTATAGTGACGTTTCGAACCATCTAGTGGTGACACCATCTACACGGGTCAATGATCTTCTCCAGACCGCCGTTCGCGAGCTCTCTCGCGATATTGACCCTGAGAAATTCATCTGCATTGAGTCCTTCCACCAAGTTGGGTTAGAACGATCTTTACGTCGGTATGAGCGTGTGCGGGATATCATGAACTCTTGGGCTCATGATGCCGACAACCGCCTCGTGATCGTCCCCCCTTCAAGCATGGAAGCTCTGGCCCAACTGGAATCCCATCAAGCCCCCACCGAAAAGCCCGCCGAAACTACCGTATACCTCTACCATTCCCAGCGCCCCGGCAAATGGGATAAGCGTTATGTGACATTACGATCCGATGGCCAAGTGGTAATCGCCAAAAAGGAGAACTCAAAAGATTTCACCAGTATCTGCCATTTGTCCGACTTTGACATCTACTGTCCCAGTGCACGTGCGATGGCCAAAGAGATCAAGCCGCCTAAGAAGATCTGCTTCGCGATTAAAAGTCAACAGAAATCTTCCATGTTCCTTTCAACAGACAAGTTTGTGCATTTCTTCAGCAGCAATGACCGCGCCACTGCCGACAAGTGGTTTCGAGTTGTCCAGCGCTGGCGAAGCTGGTACTTAGTGAATCAGCTAGGTGCCGCGGAACAGACCGAAAGCGAGGCAACCTTGCCAAAGCGATCCCTTACCCAGAAGGGGTCACAAAGGCACCGAAAGGCGGCTAATGATGTACCGGTACCATTGTTGGATCTCACTGACCCTGAGCCAACAAGGCCCACGGGCAACTCCATCGATCGCCCCCAGCCATCGACAACGAAGGACATCGTCTCTCGCAAGAAGACGGTGCGCGAGCATGCATCGCCGCCCCCATCTTTCCCCCAGACGCTGTCACTCGATACTAGCGCCACTGGGCAAGCAGATGACGGCCCACTAGTGCAGGGCGTGCGACCTGACGAAGTTGAAGCAGCGACTTTCTCTCCCACCGGCTTACTGGGTCGCTCGTATACCCAACGAAAACAAGCGATGAATGAGCGCGAAGAACGAGAAAAGCGAGCGAACCAAGAGCTATTTGCGGCCCAGTCTTTTCTAGCTGAAAACCATAACTACTCTCCTTCCGATACCATTCATCAACAGAGCGGTCGTACCGCCACAATGACTAGCACGGCACCACCAGGCCTCAGCCGGAATAAGTCAGTCAGTCAGAAACAACAACAAAAACCTTTAGTCGACTTGACCCCAGTTTTCCAAGAGCCGCCGCAACACACGCGAAAAGGCCGTGGCGTCAAAGTGGGCGCAGGCACACAACTGATCGACGCCGCCACAGGCCCTGAATTGGCCGTAGGTACCGTGAATATCCCATCCGCAACAGCCTGGCGTCGTCCCACGAATGAACAACCCACACAAAGTCGATACCGCTCGAACACAGCCCGCAGTGTCCGACACGGCACGGAGCCCAAACCGTCCAGTTCTGGCTCCGGACACGCCAGCCCAGCCTCACCAAGCAACCCATTCGTATCGAATACATTGCTCGCTAATTCTGCCTCTCGTCAAGCGAGCAGTGGCCATACCAAACCCTACACTGGCCACGGTGTGGCAACCGGGGACCGAAACGCCACCCGTCCAATGCTCGATATGTCACCAGAAAACCCCTTCGCGGAGGGCAGCCTCCTGCGACAGCTTTGAGCGCGCCCCGGCTACCGCAGGTGAAATTTAACGATAACGATAAGATGCTAGGATTGAGGGGCGTTTATTTTCGGTTTCTACCTTTTGTAAGAGATGATTTGTCATGGCCATTTATCTGAGTGAGATGCTTTCGATATATTTGATATATCTAGCCTAGGGCCTGAATGTTTGGTATGTTTATTTTAGATACCCATAGCGATGGAATAGAAGCGCCGAATACTCCTTTCGTGAATCAGTTACAACTGTTTGTTACTAGTGCGTTGGAAACAGATCCCTGCCGGTGGTCTTTTTGCCTACTCTTACAAATTGTACTGGTAGTCTACCTAGCAGTAGTATCTTCGGCAATATTACCAACAGAGAGCAGCGAATAATGGAGGGACATTGTAGTACCCTTCATTCATCAACCTTGGAAGGTTCCACCCAAAGAAATATCCAAAGGAACTTGAAGAGTTAGTATATTGAGTACTGGATATTTCATTATTGTCCCATTGCACGAAAAACAAGCAAACCAAACCAAGCCAAACAGCTAAAACCTCCTTCTAGATACAAATACAGCATAATATCGTACAGGCCGCACCCAAGCTAAACATGTATACCATTAAGGCCCAAAGCCCAGAGTCCAAAACCAGCGTCAATCAAATCATTACAAAGCCCCTAGAGCCATTCATCCACTTAATCAAATCAAAGAGCCTGATAAACCTTAAATCCAGCAAACTCCCAATAAGCATCCTCAAAAGCAGACGGGTTATTAGCGACCAGCTCCTCACAGGACCCGGGACACTTATACATCTCATGATAAAACCGATTCTGGGCCCCGAGTTGGCCGCAAAGATCAATATTGACAATGATACTCTGATTCCGGAAGTGAGAGCCAATATCGCACTCCGTGCTGGGGAAGTCTGCTAGCGCTGTACCCCAGGTTGATGGGTCTGGAATGGCGGTTGGATCGTTAATATTGTGTGGGATGGCGCGACGGGGGAAGAACCATGCTCTTATGCCGGCGTCTCGGAGTTCGAGGGCGTAGACCTGGGAGGGGAAGTTAGTACGTAGGTAAAATACAAAGATAATGGAGGAAGAAAGAGGGATGCTACTTACTCCGCCGCCAGCCTCGTTCAGAGCTTCACCATATGTAGATGAATCTCCCACAACACCACAACCCGAGTTTCCACGCATGGAATCATCACAAGTCTTGGAAACAGCCGAACCGGTCTGCTTCCGCTTGACATCCATACTACACCCCTTAGTCGTGTGCAGAGTGACCTCATTACCATGAGAGCCCATATTAGTCGTCTCCAGAATATCGATCTCGCCATTATTCGGCCAGTTATACCCATCCACCAACCACAGTGCGGGCCAGGTAGCGCAGCCGTAGGGCGTGTGGATGATGTCGAAGATAAACAAACCGGTGTTATAGTTCTTTTTAGACTCGATTCGAACCGAGTTGCGGCCGTTTACGGCCTTCGGTGTGAATGAATCCACGCGTAAGATGGCAGACGTATCGGTTGCGTAGGTCAGATTTAGATCGTGGGCAGCCATTTCACCGACGTAGACGACATGGCCATCTGTGGGATCTTCATCGGTGAAATAGTTGAATTGCTCAAAGAACGAGGCGCCCGAGTATGTGTCGACTATTCTGTAGTCCAGGGCGGTATAATTTGGGTAGCGATTGAGTTTGACTCCATAGTATGGAGCGAGGATGATCACGATGATGAAAATAACGGCTCCCAGTCCAACAAGGACTTTCTTGAGTAGGGACCAGCCCCGTGGGTTATACCAGGGGAAGGTAGTAGTCTGATCAGCCCCGTTATCGTTCTCATCGAGTGGTTTGCGCTCTGGGGACTCGGCAGCACCCGTCACCTCTGGGATCACTGGGATCTTAGGAGGCCGTGCCATTCTGGGAGGAGTTGTATTTCCCAGCCGGGGCAATCGAGAAGTCTCACTACTATATCTGTTGCCGTACTCGGGTGGAAGTAGTCTGTCATCCATGTTGAACGAGTGCTTTGAGCGAGCGTAGATGGCTGGTAGTAGATAGTAGACAGAGGCAGAGATAAAATGAAGTGGGTCTTTGGATGTAGAATCTACGAGATGTCAAGCCGAATTGTTTTTAAAAAGGTACGAGTGTTGATGCCGTCATACCAACCCCTGCGCCCGGACGGGTCTAGTGCTGATCTTTCCTGGCGCGGCCCGTTTGCGATGAGCCGTACATAAAATGAAGCTATACCGCGGTACTCCCTCAGTTGGCGGAACTATAACTGATGCCACTTTCAGAAGGAGCGACTTACTTCCTGTGTAGGTTTTGCAACATCAGACTCAAGGCCGTATAATACGATTTGAAGCTCGTTCATCACTGTCATGGGGGTCATTGTTGATGTCTGAGATGAACTTCCGCTTTCGGACTGGAATGCGGCGTGCCCCAGAGATCCGCACGCGGGGAACTTCACGTCATGACATGGCCAGGGAGCATTACTACTGATTATTCGTACTACTAGTACTAGTAGAAGGTACGATCTGACGTAGATGCAAAACCTTTCAAGGTTCTATGGTTGATTCATGATGCAATAGTAATTTATAGCAATATGTTCAAATCTCAAATACCCAAGCCAACACCACATTCGACATATATACCCCAACATAACACCAGATGCAACGCCAACCTCTATCAATATACAAAAGACCTATCATGTATTTACATAGGCCGCTAATTTTAGCAACTTAGCTTCTTTATCGAGCAGACCTGACTGTCGACGACCGATGGACGAAGGTATCTCCATTCGCAGCAGGCTGCCCGTGGGTTTGCCAGTCGTAAGATTCCATACCCGACGAAACACCAGTGTCTCCTCCCTGGGCACGCGACACACTGCGAGAAGGCTGTCGACCAAGAGACCCGGCTCCGCTGAGATTCGAATTCCGGCGGCGCATACGGCGCTCAGACATAGCAGTCTCATGTCGATTAAGTGCGTCTGAGGGTAGCAGAACAGCACGATCAAGTGCGTATGGCAGACCACGGTGACGACCGCGAATCTGCATAGCAATAATGACCAATTTGGAGACCACATTGAACTGACCAGAGAAGGAGGTATTGGCAGTTGGGTATCCGAAGGAAAGACCAACAGTACCATAAGCCGAGACAACCTCGAACAAGACGGTGAACAGTTGGAAGTTGTAGTCGTCTTGACTTGACAAGCGGCCGCCCTCGGCAATGGCAATAATGAACAGACCCAAGAAGACGTACCACAGATCGAAACTCAGCTGGCGCCGCAAGTGAGTCCCAATATAGCTGGGTGCTGTCTGAGCATCGTCTTCTTCGTCCTCCTCGAAACCGTAGACTCCCAGGCTCTTCTCCTCGTACACATTGGTGCGACGCATGGAGATAGCAATAGGAAACACGGATATATACATCATGATTAGGTAGGAAACCTGGATGGCTGGATGGAGAGATGACAGGTTCACTACGCCAAAACCTGCAGTTCGGGTAGCAGCAGCCTGGAAAAAGCCATCCAAAACTCGGATACCAGGTGGCAGAGCCGTGACGGCCGCATCATTCAACTGAAAGAGTGTCAGTGACCAGGCATGATACCGGGAAAGCGCGCACAAGTACTTACATCCAAGATAATGAAGAAGATCACATCGATGCCGTTCAACAGGACAAGAATGGCGAACAGCCACCAAGTGGCGTTTCGAGGGAACAGAAGGGTGAAGCATCGACGCGGGTGATCCAGGAGAAACCGAAGCTCCTCCCAAAGAGCAGTGCCTTGTCGAGCAAATTTGGAAAGGACCCAAATCATGAACCGAAGCATGCACGGGAACGCAGTATTACCAATGATGATCAAAAATGCCAGAAGCAGTAAGGGAAACACCGCTTCTTGGAAAGAATTCATAGAGTCGGGAGTCAAGGCGAAACCCAGATCATTGAAGGCGGACGCAGATGTAAAGATACCCCACCACGGCCGTCCAATGCCATCGGCTCTGACGATATTACCCCATCTAGGTACCGTCATGATCCAACCAATCATGGAGATCATTCCGAAGAGGTGAAAACCAACATAATACGATATGAGTACGACCGCCAAAGTTTTCAAGGCTCGATACTCAATTCCACCAAGCTCGTCACGTTGCTCCTCGGTCAAGTCCACAAAGTTGGAGTTTCGCGCCACTGTTGCATTCCAACTAAGATACGGCTGAGTGTTGCGTTCTCGCTCTTGTGTCATTGATCTGAATATTCCTCGAAAGGTGTTCCTGGTTGTTACATGGTCCAATTCTGTTGTTTCGTTGACCTCTTTAGTGTCTCGAACTGTGGGTCTGGTATCCAAGCGAGGGAAGGTATTGCCTCGGGTGCGGGTGCGTGTGATCTCCGGTTCATTAATGGTGATATGCGGCCCTTCCAGAGGACCAACCTGATCATCATGCTCCGAATGATGCTCATTCTCATCCTCATCCACATCCTCATCCTCCTCAGAGCTCCGCCGGCGATCAAATTGCGGATCGATGGGCTGGAATCGAGGCTGCGGTTCCTCTCCGTCGTCCAAGGTCTCTGGAACACCACCGTTATCGTACTCACGAGGGCTCGGGATACGCAGAGCACCCTTGTTCTTCCGTTGATTTTCCACAAAGGCAATGTGATGCTCCGGACTCAGCTGCGTAGGCACTCTTAAGCTGCCCAGCCCGAACCGTTTCTCGAGAACACGGTTGGTATCGTTGGAACTGGATTGTCCACTGGTACTCTGGTCTGGCGTGTCCTGGTCTGGCGTGTCCTGGTCTGGCGTATCCACCCCCTTGGCGGTCCCCGCATTCATCTCGTCGACTGCACCGGTCGGGTCGGGAAGTTTGTTGCCGCGCGCATCGCCGGAATTGTTGCGCAGCACCACGATTGATCTCCCGCTCACGCCGAGCTCTGCGCGATTGATATCTGCACTGTCCTTGTCCTCGCTGACTGTGTCCATACGCGACCGGGTAGCACGCAGCGCCCGCGCATCACGGACCACATGTTGAAAGCGCTTCTCAAACCAGTATAGACGGATGAAGACAAGAGCGCTGTGGATGAAGATCGGGGTGCACATCATAGTGATGAAGTACAGGACGATTTGCTGGTAGAGGGACAGCTGGTTGAGGTCGACGGTATTCAGCCCACTCTGAGTGGCGGAGCCGGCCGCCTGAAAGAGGGCATCGATGTAGGCGATGTTCCCCTGGGGGTAGACAATGATGGAACCAATGATCGCCCAGGCGATAATATAAGTATAATGCAGGAGAATGAAATTCAGATGCAGTTCGTTGAGGAAGGGAACGCGGGCTTTGAGGGCGTTCAGCCGACGGATAAATGCCGAGAACATGGTCAAGAGTGATGGCGTGTGGCGAGGACGATTTAAAGGTCGTCTTGCCCTGGCGGAGGCCTCAGTGGGAGGCGATGCCGGTACAGACTCGTCTCTGAAGGAGGGGAACTTTTCAAGCCTGTGCAATGCATGAGATGCGTCAGCCACGAGGTTGAGCTTTGTCTGCAAACCTTTCGAACTCTTCGAACTTTCGAACCTTCGGAAGTATTCATGTCGACCAATACATACATGTGTGATACCGCCGATCGCTGACCGGTCGGGAATCGTGCAGGAGGAGGGCTCGGGCGCAAGGGCCGCTGTTAGCCGCGAGGGATCGAACCACACAAAGGCATGGACGAGAGTTGAGAAAGTCAAGGAGTGAATAATTGAAAAGGGAGGGAGGAGAAGAAGAGGAGAGGAGAAGAAGCTGTGACGAAAGGCTCAGGCAACTTTCAGAAGGCGCAAACGGAAGTGGAAGCGGGTCGGTGAAATTTGCATACGGTTAAATTACCAAAAATACGGCTGTCGACTAGGGGAAAACAGGGACAATGGGTGTTTGCCTGCCAAAAACGTGTAAAACTGTCGATCGCCGGAAATTAGCACCGCCACAACCACTACGAGTGACAGAGTTAGTTACTGTGGTATTGTGAGAAATGTTCATGGGGAACCCCTATTCTTTGATTCTGATTCTTATACGAGTATCAATGCAGCTGCCTAGAACCAATAGTATCCGTAGTTTATGTGTATATACTTGTACTACCCACCAGCACCGCCAAGCTTTGGCTGTTGCTGGGATCGCCTTGGCACCTTCACGGGACTCGCCGTCATTCCTCTTCATCCTTCCACCTTCCCTCACCTCCCATCTTGATTGATTGAGATCCGCAACCACTGTCCACCGCCAAGCGGCGGCTGAGATGCATGCTGCAGGAGCCTGCATTTGGAATGTGCATGTGAAATTCGCCATTTGATACCCGCTCAGCTCTGCGATCAGTGCTGCTGCTGAGTGTTTCAAGTTCAACCCTACACTCCGGTGGGTTTTCGACAGGGGATACCCGATCTCGAGGCCCACTTTTCATTCCACGCCATGTCGTGGCCCGTCCCTAGGCAAGCCCCAGTGAGCTTACTTACGTTCGCGCTCCTCTGCCGAGTGTCGAATTTCATCCATCATACCCATTGGCCCTAGGGTTCTGCTTCCATACCAGTGGAATTCCCAATCGATCACGCCCTACAGGGCTGGCATGTTGAGATTCACTCTGAGGGTCTTGAAAGGGGCAATCATGGCCCGCCGGGTCTAGAACCAACATTCTTGCCAATGAAATTGCGCCCTTGGGCCGGTCATGCATAACAATGTTAGCTATCGTCCGGGTTGATACTGTCGGGTCGGCCCAAAAACCTTGTTCGGCATCTTCTGATACGGGAGACGGCATGGAAACGGTGAAGACCTTGACCTTAACCGACTCGTGACATTCTTAGCCAGCGAGGCCGCCCGGTATTCCCGATGCACAATGCATTTCCTGTACGGGGGATGTACATGTGCTCTTAAAAGCGAGACGGCGTACGAGATACGATAGGCACAAGCAGGCGCCCCGGCGGAACTCCACCTCTACCTCCACCTGCCCGGACCCCAATCGGATCCTCGCCATTCCAATCACTATCCTAAAATATGTGACCAATAGACGCCCCAGAAATGACCATCTTACATTGGTCGCTCTTCCATAAGCTTACTGCTGACCGCCATCTCTCGGTTAATGGACCAGGATGAGCCGACCGAATCGTTACTAGCGTTAACCGTAGTGGTAAAGGCCATGTTGACCCTCAAGTTCTCATCCTGCGAGGTTGTCCCGCTATATATGACATGAGCATTTCAGAATGGAAACAAGGCATGCCAGTGCGTCTCGAAGCTAATATCGCGAGGTCCACTATAACTTGAAACTAGTACCTTGAATTCTCCAGAGAAGACTACATAGTACTACATGCTATTGGGAATGTAAGCCAGCCAAACCGCGCCCAGTCAATTATTGTCCGGTCAGCAGGCACACATCTTGATTGAAAAGTTAAGGATTACTAGCACCTAGACTAATAGCTTGAGAAACTTGAAGGTATGCGCCTCGGGACTTTTAGGCTAACCAACCTCCTCTCTTCATACTACTAGTCATAGTATATTTCATAGTCACTGGTAGATCTTTCGTTTTCCAATTTTCCTTCAGCCTTGACATTACGCGTGTTTACTTGCACCGCTAGGAAGCAACTGTTCACTTTTTCTTGGTTTCAGAAGATCTGCTGTGACGAATCATACGTCTGTCTCTTCTTGCTTGTGCTCGCATGTAGTATCCAATTCGTCTACCTCCGTCCTCTCTTCTTCCCCCCTTCCTCGCTTGGTACTCGGCAATGACACTGTGATTCTTTCCATTTGTCCATATTTGATCATTACACAGCTGGACTGCTACATTTGTTGTCTGCACGGACTCAGTCTATGATTTTAATAGCCTGGAGCTTTACGCATGACTTAATTCTGAGGGTAAGTTATCGTTTTCGTTTCTGAAAATAGCTGGTTATTGAATGTGGTAATGCTATGCAAAGTAACTTGGATGAAAGAACGAATGTCACCAACAAGATCGACGCTAACGCTCCGGGTCTCGGGAGTGATTGTCAAGGTCTGGTTCAAACTAGAAGGATTTTCGAATTCAATTGACTCGGAACTCGGAAAGCTGATCAAAATCATGAATTTAACTGGGCGGTGTTGCGGTCATAGCCATGCGGCTCCGGTGGGAGTTGAAGTATAGCCACAGCGTCTGGAATGGAAACTTCTTCCGATTCCGTCACAGCCGCCAGGTGATCTGATGCCCACCCCGTGTACGCTGAAAAGGAACAGTGGCAATAGCATGGCAAGTTCAATTTACGGTGCCGGATGCAAGACAAAATGAAAAATAAATTTATAGTATTAACTTGTTTTAGCTAGCAGTCCGAGACGGTTTTCAAGGGGTCCAAGGCGTTTGGCCCCCTCCCCACACCACCCCCACCGCGGGGCTAGGCTTTAATATTTTTAATTGAGCATTGAGCTCAAAGAGATAGCGCACCTTTGTTTTGATATTAATGTTGTTTTCTTTCCCTGGCTTCGGTATCAGAGTCGACTCAGCCAGAGACTACGCTATCGGGTCCCGAGCCCCATTTGTTTGATCTCCCCTGGATGTTTGTCAGGAGCTCTATCATTATATAAGCATCAAGGAGAAAACCTAGAAAAGGCCAAGCGATGGTTTCACTCTTGGAGACAGGCGTTACTTTTCAAAAGGTATCGATTCCCAATGTACTCTTTGCGAGACAAGCCGCGCCCGCCTAGAAACCTGCGATAAACCATCCGACTCTTTCGGAATTTCCTATATCTCGGCGCTCCAACGCCCCAAAGTTCCAACGCCTACATTAATGTGGATTCTAATAACAAAACAGACAAAGCAATCATTGGAATTTAATCTAGAAAACCGCGCCAATACCTAGAATCCTGCTTCCAGGTGAAAGGTCTCCAGGGCTTATGTATGGTATTCTTACCGGTCATATACCAGAAAGATGGAAAGTCTTTGGACATTGGAAACGAGGCTTCAATTCAATGCATTCTAGCCTTGACATTCGTTGATTTAAACAATTACTAACCACAGACCAATAAAACGGAGTAAAAACTGATCGTTCATCGCTGCCCAATATTTAAGGCATGAGAAATGGCATACTGTACTAACTAGTAGACGGAGATATTCCTAGACTGCGCTGGTGTTGAGGGATCGCAAGAGTACTCCACACTTGGTATTTATCTCCGACACCGTTAAACCGACCTCGCGGAACTTCACGGCCATTAACTGCAAGCCACTGAGATCATCTCATTCAGAAACTCTTGGCCCGAAACTTCTCTTGGCGGAGATGTCGCCATCGCTCGCTAGGCCCCGACTACTTCTAGTATATGGCGATCGCGATTTGGGTCCCTTGGCAGCTTAGTTGGAACCCAGCTCCCGTTTTTATCGAAAGCTCTCATACAGAACTAACAGAAAACCGAGATGGCCGGATCCGCATTTCAATCGGACCGCCCACCAAGGTGTGGACGTGTGGACCCTGGTTTTTGTGTATGTAGATGAACTGTGTATAGTTTGTTATGAACGAGTGAAACCCCTTTCGCGCATTGGCAAGATACTTGAAGACGCCTAGAACGACCACCTCTGGGCATCTTGGGACTTATGTTGCTGTATGCTACAGATCATTTAGAGAAAGGAGCGGGTTGCCGGTGTTGGTAAGGAATTCGGGGCAAACCGAAAGAGTAGAATGCCGAGAATCTTGGGCGCCAAGACGCTAATGCGAGGTGCTGACCCTGATTAGCCATTCATCGTTTGGTGGGTTTCACAAGCTGGTTTATCTATCACCCCACGCATCCGGGGGGATCCCCGGGGGAGGGGGTTGGGTAATGGGTGGTTGCTTGGAATGGAAAATAAGACTGTGGATGTGGTGTGGTGTTTTCAAGTTTGTTCGGTAGAAAGTTCCGAAAGTCGATCCAACTTTTTCGTTGGGGGATATCATTGAATGCTAAGTGGGAATAATGCTAGAAAATAGAATACACATAGAAGATAGGATAGAAATTCCGGGGTGCCTTGTGCCCCAGGTTTCAGCGGTGTTTGAAGTGCAGGATGGCTTTGATGACGGCGATGGCGGTCGTGCCAAGAAGACACATCTTGAGCAAAGGCCAAGAGTTGACGTAGGATAGCAACCACTCGGCGCTGCAAGGAGTCAATGACTCGCTCAGGTGGGTTTGGATGTGGCCGGGTTCGCTCACCTCGACTCATCATCATCGAGCTCTCGGATCATGCCAGCTTCTCGCAGTGCTTGCATTTGTTCGGAAGTGACGTGCGCTGGGTCGATGCCAAAGTCTGTGAGACCGTAGGGATCGCCATTGCGAATCGGATTCTTGTGCTCTGGTTGGGGTGATTGGGATGGCACGGAGGTAATGTCGATGGTTGAGCTGGGTGCAGAAAGTTGTGATTGTTCGGCAGCGATGGCCTTTTGCTCGGACAGCAGATCGCTAACGGGCAGTGGAATGGCAGAGGCTAGAGCACAGATACTCCAGAGTGGTGCGAGCAGGAGAAGTGATTGAAGGAGAAGCATCTTGGCGGTATTCCAGTGCGATCAAGGGAGATAAGGATTCAGGAATGCGATGTGAGATCAATACTGGCAGGAAGATCTTTTTCAGGAGAGAAGTAGTAGGTACCGCAGGAGGGATCATCCCAAGCTATAAGAATTTAAACTCGATAGCATTTGAACACTGGCTTCTGGCTCCCCCCTCCCTTGGCACCATTCGATGTCGGGCCAGGATGCACGGGCAAAGACCCCCCAGGGCCATAGGGCCGTAGATAACGACCAGTGGGTCCGAGAGGATCCACCCGAGGATGCATGATGAATTCTCCAGTGGATTTCCAGTGGGCTGCCAGTAGGTTTCCACCGGGGGCTAGTGAACTGGCCACTCAGCGTCTCCGTCTGGCCCAGCATGCGCAGCGCGATCGCCCTAGTGGCTGAGCGATCTTGGCGCTGGCCTGCTGCCGGACTTAGTCCTCGTTCACCGAGGGCAAATATAACCTTTGCTTTAAAGCTGATGACTCGTTCCTGATTTTCTTGCAGTCTGTAGATCAGTGGGAATCCACTGGCCAATTGGTAGTGGTCTGAAATCAACCTCAGTATCCAGCCAGGTTGAAGTTCAACTTTTTGAAGAGTATACGCAGCCCTACAACGCAGCCCGTCACGCAGCCCCATAACGTATGCCGAACGCGTCAGCCTGGATTGCGTGAACGCCAACTTTAATTCCAACATCACCACCACATCGATCTCTATTCCCTTTCATATTATTATTTATAGGAGAAGACCCATGGGTGACATACATCTTGTGGCGCATGCAAATCGCGGAGAATACCACGAGTGCGGTCTACGAAACCAATGGCTGCATCCATTCAGCGTAAATATATAGTACTAGCCAAATGATACTTCTGTCTTTAATTCGATCTGAAAATAATGGGAAACCCCAAATTTAAATTGTAAAGCAAAAACTACAAGTTCACATCGCGAAACTCCAAATACTATCAAAAAATATCAATACTCCGTAATGATCCCGTAGTGCATACCTTCAAGTTGAACCCTTCCACCGCGAAGAATAACTTCGGCAGCCAGATATTTCAGGGATAGGCCATGGAGACTCTTCGTCCCCGAATCAGCAGGATATGCCACCAGATCAGTAAAATACCTATGTAAACCGAATGTCCGATAACTGAAGCTGGACTTCGAAAGGGCCGGGTGGATTGACTTTCTCCAAGTCCAGAGACCCAGAGGCAAGAAGAGCCGCATCAACATCGACCCCAATTCTCGCAAACAAACGATCAAGTTCGGGAAAGTTCTTGATAGCCTGACCAGTGTATGCCAGATCCAAAAACCCATGAAGGTGTTCAAACCGCAAATTGTATCTCTTTTCTAAGAGCCGGAGATCACTACTATCGTGAAACCTGGCGCGAGTCGCGGTCAGACGAACCTTGTCCTTGAATAGGAAGAATGGGTGGAGAAAGAATGAAGGTCCCCCTTTGTGCTTCTCCCCGTAAACAAGATAAGGGGCCATTACAAGATTACTCCTCGCTTTCTTGCCTAAATCATACTAAGTTAGTTAAAATATTCAGTCATTGAGGATGGGGATGGGGGTTACTCACTAGGAAGATACTCGCAGAAACACTCTACCATTATAGGATTACTCCGATTTGGTAATTCGGACCATAGAAAAATAACATGATCCTCGCGGGCTTGCGGGAGAGCGACAAACCCCTCCTTTCCATCAAGCATTTTGGTGAGCTTATCTTTCGTGGTAGAGACGATACAGCTGATATTGTCGGCTCCTCGTGGCGAATCTTCATCCAGGACTACGCTGATCGCATAGTCACCGAAAAGTCCAAACTTAATGTTCTTCTTCTCATGTAGAACATTGTAGAGGATGATGGCAATGTCGGCCAGTCGGTCTTGAAGCATGGCTGCGGAAGATAAAATGAACCTGATATAGAAGGCAATCACGAGCGGCGATGGAGATATAGGATTTTTCTCGGTCCTCGCAATGGCTTTTATATTTAATCTAGACCAATATTAACGATGATAAAATTTCAAGTCATCTCAAAAAAAACGATCAACAGCTGTAATAAGACTGGTAAAAGAGGTCATTCGTCAACAAAGATGTGGGCTCTGCGATATTGTCTGTGGCTTGGCCACATCCTTGTCGCTTTGAACCAGATCGTAGATTTATTGTATTTAGCCCCCTGCTCAACTACTCGAGGTGTCGATCTTTGTCAAGGTCCTTTCGAGAAATTGTACAATGGCCTTTGAAAGTTAGTTCCATGAATTCATTGAGGACAGCCGTGTTTCCGCCAATCGCAACTAAGATGGTCCTGCGCCACTCAATATTTCTTTACTGCAAAAGTATCACCTTTGCAAAGATTTGCTCCTAAATTACGGCTTCTAATAATGCCATTGTTTAGATTCGATCGAATCTATTCCTGATAGGGCGGCGTTCAAAACACTGGTTGCTTAATCTAAATTCCAACCCGTTGTCATTGTACAATCAAAGCCTCAAATTGACAAAGTTAAACAAAGGATCCACATTCTAGTCTCGCAGTCAATGATTTTTGACTTCGTTCTCCGGAAGGTTCCGTCATTTGACAGCTCGAGAAGGGAGACAAGGCTCTTTATCAAGTTAAAGAACTCGATGATTTAAAGAGAATATCTAATTTCTTGACTTGAGCTTAAAACATGAACCTATCTTTCCTTGTAGCTTGTCAAGATGAAGATGAAACAATTAGAATTCCGGGTGAGGTCTTGACATTCGCTCTTTGCACAGCCCGACTCTTGTAAATTGGAGGTTATCTTAGTTATTCAATCAACTAATTGGCACAAATTCACCAGAAGAAAATCCGAATGAAGCTCTTCATATCCATTCCCTCTTAGCTATTTTTACCGTTATGAATTAAGCCATGGCTCTGGTCAAGTAAATATAACCTGAAGGATGAACACGTTACGAGACACTCCGTCACACGGCTGAACTATTCCTTGGCATTCATTGTTTACATTGGGATGAGAGCCATCCTCGCTCCATTTTCCACAATATACCCTGAATAGAGAGCAGGAGCTAAGAAGAGAATTGATAGAAATAATAAGATCGATTCTATCTTCACTAAAAAGAGATAGAAACTAAAATATCGATGGATTGATCAAAGGAAGCCCTAACGCACCCATGGACACCTCGCAACGCCGCATCATTGGTCAACACTCAGCGAGCGTTTCTTCCCACACCGGCCCAGCCGGATAGAATCATCATCATGAATGTGTAACTGGGCATCCTGAGAGTGTACCATCTTATTGCCTCATCTATACCATTGTCCTTAATCGGCGAGTCGATCCAGATCAGTGTCTAACAGTGTCTCTATCCACCATGTTTCCCATCGTGGTGATGGCGATCAACTGGATCCGAAGGAATCGAAAGGTACTGATCGTCCTGGTCACCAGCGTGCTAGTCATACTTCACTTGGTTATGGGGAGAATGGGAGAATATGAAACAGAGTCCAACCGGGCAATCTACGCGAATGTTGATTTCAACCATGTCAAGACCCAGAGCGAGCTCATGAACCCAGGTTTGGCCGCCGGTTGGACTCTCAATCAAGAACCAGTTCCATCAAATTCTATCGATATCCCTACCCGCTCTGTACTGAAGTCTACGGGCTCTGCATATACAGAGCCAACTCGATTGGACCCCGGTCGGCCAACGTCTGGAGATGAGAGGACGACCCCGTTCAACTTCACCCCGCCTTTCCGCACCCAGGGACGTCATATCATCGATGCAGCTAAAGTCCCCCTCAGACTCTTCAGTATAAACTGGTATGGTGCGAGTGACATCGACTTCGTCCCGGGTGGGTTGGACGTTCGACACCGGGATGAGATCGCGCAGTTGATCCGCCGGTTGGGGTTCAACAGTGTCCGACTACCCTACGCCGACGAGATAGTGAGGGCAAATCCGGTCATCGATGACAGGGTAATCTCTGAGAACCTAGATCTGTATGATGGCCAACGATTAGTCCCAGTGCGGGCTTTGGATGTATTCCACGCTGTGGTGGAGAGTCTTACCGCGGCTGGACTCTTGGTTATCGTCAACAACCACATCACACAAGCGACATGGTGCTGTGGCGCTAACCCCTGCGACGCCGGATGGGCCAACGACTGGCTTTTTGGGAAAATCTTCTGTCGCGTCTCACAGAGTGAGGACGAGTGGATTGAGAATTGGGAAACGGTGATGCGGCCGTTGGTATCGAACCCGCTAGTCCTAGGAGCGGACCTTCGCAACGAGGTGCGTGGGCTTTGGGGAACGATGCACTGGGAAAACTGGGCCAAGGCCGCTGAGAGAGCGAGTGAACGCCTCTTAGCATGGAACCCTGAGTGGCTTATGATCGTCGAAGGAATCTCCTCGGCGAATGACTTGACCGGGGTACGGAGAAGACCTGTGCAGCTCAGCGTACCGGACCGCGTGGTATACTCCGCACATGTGTATCAATGGTCTGGCTGGGGCCAGTTATATCCATATTCACGCAGGACATATGAGGAATTTGCGGCGGCGATGCGAGAGAACTGGGGGTACTTGATAGAGGAGGATGTAGCGCCGGTGTGGGTGGGGGAGGTTGGCACACCTGATGAACCCACGGACGGAGACGCAAACTATTGGACGCATTTGGTGGAATATCTGGAAGAGGTTGGAGCGGGCTGGGGGTACTGGGCGCTGAATGCGCACAAGGCCACGGGGGAGAAGGAGAGTTATGGCTTGGTGGACTCGCAGTGGGACTGGCCCTCGGTTCGCTGGGCACATCCCGCATGGTCGTTGGTCAATAGAGGCAGCAGATAGGATATAGCCCGTATTGCTACGGAATATACCGAAGCCTGACTCCTTCTTCATAGTACTCGTAAACCCATAATTGATGCCATGGCCTAATTACAGGAAATGCTCACAGCCAATGGTGCTCCCACGGTGTGCCAAGCTTTGACTCCACTATGTAGATCGTGCATCAGCAGAGTATTCAGCAGTATTCAGTACAGAGTACGGAATACTCTACTAGTAACCATATACCCTAGGTAGATGTCCTGACTATATGCAGGGTCTACCTATCGGTTGTCTCCATGTCCACTGTGCTCAGGGTCTGAGGCCTGATTCGTCTCACTCCATCCAGGGTCATCTTCATGTGTTGTAGATCGCATCTCTCCTGACCCGCTCTCGCTCTGCCTTCTCTCATCCCTCTGACATGCTCCCTTCCTATTTTCGTGGCCACGATGCTTCGTGATTTTTGGCTTTTTCCCCCTTTCTATTTATCACCGCCAGGGTCCCTTAACGAAGTTTCCTTTTCCCCTCTGTTGTTTTCTCTCCGCTCCCTCTACTCACAATGTTGGGGTGGGTGACTCGCTGTTTGCCTGGCTTCAGCCTAATCGGCTTAGCTCTGCTGCTGCTCTGCGCCTTTACCGAAATTTTGGAGTCTCCGATGCTAAAGGGATTCTTGCCAACACCTTCCATAACTCCTCCGACCCAAAATGGCCCATGGAGTGGGCTGGGGTTAGCCCAGAAGGCCTTCATCATCTACACCGTCTTGCTCCATGTCCATACCTTTGGATTCACTCTTCGTCTTGCCTGGTCAATCTCCAGAACCCTTCAAAGCACAAAGGAGATCTTCCAGAGACGCCTTGCAACCTCTCCCTTCCCCTCCCCGAAGCCTACACGGCCGGAATATCAGCTATATTCTGATGCGCCCCCATCTCCAGTGTCTTTGCCGGACGCGACAATCTCGTCTTTTGACAAAAAGGACTTTGTTACTGTCCATGAATTGACTGAGAAAGAGCTTATTCATGCAATAATTCTACCCAATTATTGCGAAGACCTTCACACTCTCGAAACAACCCTGAAGGTGCTGGCAAGTCACCCGCGAGCCAAATCGCAGTACGAGGTACGATTCGACAGCAAATGAAAATATTTAGGACAGAGCTAAAAGTTTCCACATAGATTTATCTCGCCATGGAGCAAAAAGAGGCTATCGCCGCCGACAAAGCTGGTCATCTCGTGTCCACTTTCGAACACTGCTTCCTTGATATCCACACAACCTTTCATCCTGCTGGAATAAAGGGCGAGATCGCGGGAAAGAGTTCAAATGTGGCTTGCGCTGCCCGGCGGATCATGGAAGTTCATCGCACAGAGCTGAAGATGGATTGCTGCGATGTTATGGTCACGGTAATGGACGGTATGAATCTACACACTACTAGCCCACTGCCATTTACGGCTAACACTGGAATAGCGGACACGCACCTCTCTCGTGATTATTTCACTGAGATTCTTCGCCTTCATTACTTACATGAGGATGAAGCAGACCGCTCCATTTACTGCTGTCCTATTCTATTTGACCGCAACTCCCATGAAGTACCGGCCCTAGTGCGATGTGCCGATCTGATGTGGGGCTTCGCTGGTCTGTCAACGATGTACCCCGGAACATGGATTTCTATTCCCACTTCAGTATACTCCTTGCCTCTTTCTTTGGCCGAGAAAGTGGGTGGATGGGACAGTGATCCCACTGCTATCGGCGAAGACATGCATATGCTGCTGAAATGCTACTTCGAAACCGCAGGGAATATTATTTCCCGTGTGGTTCATTCCCCTGCCAGTCAGTGCAATGTTTCCAGTGATAGCCGACACGGTTGGCGACGTACGGTCGATACTTGCGCCGCACGATATCGCCAGGCCTTGCGACACATGTGGGGAGCTTTAGATACCGGCTTTGCAGCGCGACGCACGCTGGGATATCTTCGCTTCCATCACCGATGTTCGTTCCTGCATCCCCGCCACTTCGCTCTGCTCTCCCTCCTCTGGGAGGCGCATTTTCTCCCGGCTCACCTTACGATCGTCATGATTTTTTCCGTGATATACAAATTTTTTACTCCGGCGACTCAAATACATCCGACTTTAGCATGGGCATTCACTGTGACTGAGATCTTGCGAGCTCTTTCTTTCATCGGCATGAATGGTTGTCTATTTTTATACGAGTGGTGGCATAAACTGCATCTCGATTCCCGGATGGAGGACATGAACGAGGCCAACATTGGCGATACTGGATGTGCCCGTCGTCTCTGGTATCGACCACAATTCCTCATCGACCGGATTTGCTTCCCGATTGCGGGTACGATATTCGGTGCCGTGCCTACCCTTCATGCCGTTCTGTCTCATTTCTGGACTGATAGGCTCGTCTACCGCGTCAGTAAGAAACCGACATTTTCGCTGGAGGCAGTAGGGTTGGCTTGAATATCATCTTACCATTCTGGAGGGATACCATCTCGGCGTCTGTCTTTATTCTTTATTCTTTTTTAGACTACAGACGACATATCCAATACTACTAATAATAATGTAACGATGTCATTAATGCTAGTGCTCTTTCATACCCCGAGAAATTATTGCCCCGCGATTGCTTGCAGAACCCTTTCGGCGCGGGGATTTGGATTTGCAGCGCTGTGATTCGCCTTTACCCCCGCGACCCACCGTCTCCAAAATTTTGGGGTCGGAGTATCATCGTGCACACTGCAACTTTATAAACGCATCTTGACAGGATCTTGAACTTTTATCCTTCAAAAATATAGAGTTATAAATCTACAGGATGGCATCAACTCGACGCGTTGCTGTGATCCAATGGCATATCAAGGTAGGTCAGACCACTAGCCAGCCCCCCAGTGCTGCCCAGGGCAGCTATCTATGACGCAGGAGGATCCAATCAGTGACTGATCGACCTTGCAGGATGTGGAAGCAGAGCAAAATCATGCCACGGCATGCAGCTATATCCGGCAGTCTGCAGCTGAAGGCGCAGAGCTAGCCGTTCTGCCTGAGTATGCAATGCCTCCGTCTATCCACGGCGTTGCCACCATGTGCAAACGAGTTGGCAAACCGAATCTATGACTAACACTGCGCTCAGATACCATCTCAGTGGAATGGTTCCCAATGACCCCCGCTGGGCAATCCAGGCAGCTGATTCTGCCAAGTACCTTGCCAACTACCAGGCCCTCGCAAAAGAATTGAAGATTTGCATCGTGCCCGGAACGATCATTGAGAAGCAGGAAGGACCGAATGGAACCCCCATCTTCTACAATACAGCTTATTTTATATCTAACGATGGGTCGATCCTTGGATCCTATATCAAGAAGAACATCTGGCACCCTGAGCGCCCGCACCTCACCTCTTCTGGCTTGGATCGCCATGTTGCCATCGACACACCGATCGGTCGTGTGGGCATGCTAATCTGCTGGGATTTGGCGTTCCCTGAGGCATTCCGCGAGTTGATTGCTGATGGGGCTGACATCGTGATCATCCCTACATACTGTGAGTGATAAGCCTATACCCCAGCTACGGCTCTTCTTGTTCTCATTGCTAATGGACTCAGGGACCCCACACGACGCCTCTGCGGATTGTATCAAGTACAATCCAAACACAGAAGGACTTTTCCTCGAAACAACACTCACAGCCCGCGCTTTCGAAAACACTTGCGGTATCATCTTCTGCAATGCGGCTGGGCCGTCCAAGGATTTCCTCGGCTTGTCGCAAATCACCCTTCCTCTGGTGGGACCTGTTGCGAGAATGGGATCCGAGGAGGGAATCTGCGTCGCCGATATGGACCTTAAGGTGCTAGAGGTTGCAGAGCAGAATTACAAGGTGAGACAGGATATTAAGAAGGACGATTGGCATTATGTCTATCGGCATAGTTCGAAGTAGACTTGGCGATGATCATATTGCACCTTTTGCACTAGTCATAGAGTATCAAATTTGCAACATTCGAATTGAGTTCTTTTAAAAATAATAGAATCAACCTCTTCTCTCCAAGTTGGAGGAAAATACTTTTAGATTACTATTTAATCCCATTTATTACTGGTCTTGGCGCCACTGCGGGCCTGCGGAGGGACCTTTTTCCGCGCCCCAAAAGTGTAGCCGGTCTGCCTTTCTTGAACTGAATGATATGATCGAGTACACCTGAACATGATCAATGGTCAACAAGAAGAATGGCCTCGAATGACCGTTCAAATTCAGGTAGAGAGTTGACTCCACAACGGCTCCCCACTCGAGTGAGGACCGCCTGCGAACGATGTCGGCTTCATAAGTCTCGGGTAGAGTCATCGCGCTTCGGCATCCTGCATGCATATCGGGCCGTTACTAAATCAAGAACCCATGGCAGTGTGACAATGAAAGACCATGTTTGCTCTGTACACGAGCCGGTGTTGATTGCCAACAGTTGCCTTCAACCCGGACTCCCACAAGCAGGACCCGAAAAGCCACTGCGCGGAAGTAAGTTCAACTATGTTTCTTGGAAAGAATCATTCACTAACTGCGACAAAAAGGGAACTAGCAAAAACACCTACTCGTGGTGATCAGCGTCATATCTCACAACCCAGTCGCAGTTCGCATCTTGGAAGTGGTCGAGCCTCCGCTCGCAATTCATCTGATGGCCTTCCGTCTGCAGATTCCCCTGCTAGGATAGACCAGCCCGCTGTTTCTTCAAATACGGGAATCCTTTCTCCACCAACTCATTGCGATGAAGCCCAATCTGCTCTAGGAATAGCTCAACGAATTTTCGAACTTTCTAGTCAACATATTGATGAAAGCACCACATCTGCCATTCCTGGTTATCGAGCCGGTGCCAATACTAATTACAGCGTCTCGGCGTCCGCTGCTGCTGAAGACTATCAACGATTACCCATCTCATCAATCTTGGGAGGGCCATTTCCTCCAATGAACTTGGTTTACAGCCTTCTCGAAGAATACTTTGAAGCTATACATTGGTTCTCATTAGCTATCTACGAGCCAAAGTTCCGCAAGATGCTCAATTCTATCGCAGATGGGTCTGCCAATCCTTCTGACAAGCCCTGGCTGTTGCTATTATCAGTCATGCTCGCAATGGCGACGTGGTATCGATCTCAGCGAACTGGGACGGGTTTGGCCGATATTGGAGAAGAATGGCGAACCTTGAGTGCAGGGTTGCTGAAGATAGTCGAATCAAATCTCGTGGAGATAATGGATCAACCATCTATCACATCAATTCAGACCTGTGTTCTTCTTGGGTCTCACTACGTCTACCACGGTCGACCAAACCTTTCATTTTCACTGTTAGGGACCACCATTAAAATTTCCCAATCACTGGGGCTCCATCGGCGGTCCACCAGAGGAACCCCCGAGGATATAGAGGAAAGAAAAAGAATTTGGTGGACCATTTATACATGGGACCGATTCGCCTCAATCACATACGGCCGGCCTTTAGGAATCAGCGATAAGGACTGCAATGTTGAGATGCCGGCCGATACTCCAGAAAATCCCATTTTCGTTACACCGACAGCTGATCCGAATAGCTGCATCACATACTCTCCTTATCAACGGGAACTCAATAAGCTATACTTGATAGCATCCCCGGCCCTGGAGATCGTCTTCGGTTCCCGGACAACTGGATCCGATAATCTAACAGGAGATGCCTATTATGACCTAGCGAAAGAAGCAACACAAAGCCTTCAGAGATGGTCAAGTCAACTACCAAGTCATCTTTCCTTGAACCTGGGTCAAGACCTGTATCCTGATGGAGACCTCGAATACAAAGCCCATGCATTACAGTCCTTGGCATTACAATTGACCTACGATAATGTTCTTATTGTTCTGCATCGACCACTACTCAACCGACAGGTTGACTATCTTTCAAACAAAGCCCAGGGAGGTTCAGCCTTCCAGGGAGACAGCCCCATTGATCATTCCAGTGCAGGCCCTGCAATGACCCAACCAAGTTGGAGTTTCGACGGGATGAACCCCAAATTCCAGGATGATAGCTCACGATTGTGGATGAATGCAGCAGTGAGAACATCCCGGGTGACAGAACTACCTGTTCTCGCTCAGCTTGCCACGGACAGCCATCTAGTCGCATTTCTTGCCATCAATCTTTTCAATGCAGCAATTGTTCTCGCTGTGATGGCCCTTTCAGAGCCACTTTCCGACATGGCACAGGACATCAAGCGAACAATTACTCGAATTTTGCGTCTACAGGATCTACTTGGGAAACGCTCTGCGCTATCCAAGCAAAGTACTCTCGTCTTGAGAAATGTTGTCATTTTACTGTTGCACCGAGAATCGGCCACGATTTTTGCTCCTATTTCCGGCCCGAATAGACAACCTCACGCCCAGTCTCAACAACACTCGATTTATCATGAGTCTATGTCCGTCGAAGACACACTTCGTCTGCCTCTGAACCCAACCTTGGAATCCCGCAACCAACACCTAGGAGATCAAACATGGCTACCCTCAAGTAGAGCAGATCGGCTTAATGAAAGCTTAACATCGGTCCAATATGGTACGTCTAATGCTCTGGGCCCTTCATGGGCATATCGGGAGAGTATAAGGAATGAGAGCTAATGTGAGTATGCAGTCTTCGGCAGCAACGAAATAGCTTCGAATTTGGTCCTAGGCACAGAAGCTCTTGTGCAGGGAACCTTCGCTGAAGAAGGTATCCAACCGAGAGGCAACTGGAATTCATCCTCAGGCTATGACTGGAATACCTCGGGTATTGTTGAAGATGACTTGCGGCAGAGTACTTATGACGCTATCGACGGCGGGTTGTGCTGGCTGTGGGACACGACATGGAATGGATTTGAACGACAATGATTGGTGCTCATGTACATTCACTTACTACGGACTTCGAAATATCCCTTTTCCAGGAAATATCGCCCAAGACGGCAGTATTATACGATATTCATTCATGCCCTTCGAGTTTGCTTCATCGCACCGCTATCATGAGAGTTGGATTTGAATTGCGATCTTTCGCTAATTTAACTTATTCGCCTCGTTCTCGTCAACATCGGGTCCATAAATAACACTTTTAATCCCAGCGCGACCAACAACATTCTTAAACGCGTCTTCCGCCTGTTCGAATGAAAACTCATGGGTAACGAGCCCGTCAAGCTTGACTCGACGCGAGTTTAACAGATCAATCGCCATTTTAAAGTCTCCAGGTCCATAGCGGAAGCTTCCTTTAAATACAGCCTCTTTGTCACAGATTTGACCGACTGGAAGAGAGGGATTCGGGTTGCCCAACCCAACTTGTACGAAAGTACCCCCTCGAGTAAGAGCATGGATGCCGCAGGACAGACAAGGCTCGGCGCCGGTTGCATCTAGAACAACATCAAACCCATACTTCAGCCCGACTGAACTGAGCAATCCCTTTGCATTGCTCTCTGGAGATTCAGTGTCCATTTTGTATGCATGGGTAGCACCATGTTTCAAAGCAGAAGCGAGGCGGCTATCAACGACATCAATAGCAACCACAGTCGAAGCTCCAAATGCGCGTGCAACGGCAGAGCAAAGCAATCCCACCGGTCCGGCCCCAAAAACTGCAACTGAGCTCTCTTGCAGGGATCCCGCAAGTCTACAGCTGTGCACTGCCACGCTCAAAGGCTCGATCATAGAGCCGTCGCGGAGAGAAATATGGGACGGTAGTTTATAGCAGCACTCGCTCGGGGCGCGGTAATATTTGGCGAGGGTTCCGTCGTAGGGAGGAGTCGCGGCGAAGCGCATCGATTCGCATAGATTGTAACGACCACCGCGGCAATAATGGCAGATGTTGCAGGCAAAACCAGGCTCGAGCATCACGCGATCGCCAACTGCAAGGTTGGTGACATTTTCACCACACTTCACGACGACCCCGGAGGACTCGTGGCCCAGGATGATTGGTTTCTCCACGATATACTGTCCAATGCGCCCATGTTGCCAGTAATGAACCTGCGGTGGTATCTGAATTAGATTCTGTTGTACAAAAGTATCAATGTGAGGGACGACTACTTACATCGGAACCACAAAGGCCAGTCGCAACAATTTGTACTATTACATCGCGATCGGTCTCGAGATCAGGAACGGCGCGCTGTTCATAAGTGAACTTCCCTCCGGGATGGAGCACAAAGGCCCGGTTGGCTGTCTAGAATCGATCAGTCGATGCAAGGGAAAGCACAGTTTACTTCGTAAAGAAACCTACCAGAGAGGATTCTTGCATAATGGCCATACTTGCTGCGGTCTGTAGGAAAAGCTGAAGATTCTACCATAAGATCTACCTAACATACGAGGAGTTAGTTATAATTCGTTCCTTGGCGATAATTACGGTTCCGAAGCTACGACGCCTTTCCATCTACTTGCCCCGCGCCGAAGCGGAAATTCGGTTCCCTGGGTGAATTGAACAATATCCCTCATCACTTCCCCTAATACTAGAGTCATTTCATCGGCACGAGTCACTCAAAGCCGTTCAGGATCGGCGTCCGAGGTGTTTATTCCCTTCCGGCGGGCCGACAACAACATCCCCGGAACCGAGTGACCACTCACAGATCAAATAGGCCGCCGGATCAGAATGACCTGCAACGAAGGGGATCCACCTCCATCCCGGCTCCTTTTAGCTTTCATGAATAGTTACCCAATCGCCAGTCACTAGCCAAGTGAATTTGCGGTCGAGATGAGGCTTTTTACTTCGGGTATAGTTTTTGCGGAGACTATCAAAAAATCCACGAGGTCGAAATCCTGTCAATTACTCTGCTGCAAGGAATTTGAGGGTTAGACAACATAGCCCAGCCCATGCGGAGACCAGAACGAACAAGGGTTTGGGATGTGGGCATCTCATTCGAACTCCACTCCTCCGTTATCCCGCATAATCCCGGCATGGAGTCGGAGGATATTCTTCTTCCCCGTGGAGGGAAATCGCGGGGTAGAAATATAAGAGTTCTGCCCAATATGAAGGCAGAAAGAGAAATTTTAAGAGGAATCTTCAATTCGTTATCTCGTCAATTCACTACACTATCATTTTTTCTTCCGTTATTATGGAGAACAAAGGAATTGCTGGTGATGCAGGGGTTACACTGACCCCGGGAGACCGCTCCCAAGCCATTGCTGCTTTGGCTGAGGAGCAGCAGGGCTGGCTAGAAAAGAAGCTCAAGCCGAAGACCATGACTGCCCGCTATCCATTCACGGGGAAACCCTTGCTTTGGGCAACATGTGGATTTGGCAGCTTGGGTGATGCCCTTTTCGGTTACAATTCAGGTATGGCAAATTAAAGAAAAATGATCAAAGAATACATGCTGACTTTTTAGGTATTATGTCCGGTCTACTGGTCAATTCGGTCTTTATATCTCGCTTTTTCAAAGACTATGGTGGTGCCAATGGGAGCACGGATGGTGTCAACCCTTCGATTACCGGTATATCTGTCGCATGTCTGCAGGCTTCTGCCGCAGTAGGGTCGCTACTGGCAGGTCGACTGGGCGACATTATCGGTCGTAAGAAGTGTGTTCGCATTGGTGCCTTCATATATTTCTTCAGCGCGTTCATCCAAATGTTTGCACCGGGATTTGGTACCTTTGTGGCCGGTCGTACGATCCAAGGATTGGGTGTTGGGTTTTTATCAATGACCGTTCCTATCATTCAAACCGAGATTGCAGCACCGCATCGCCGAGGATTGATGGTGGGCATTGAGTACACATTCCAAATTGCTGGCTACATGCTGTCTTGCTGGGTTGACTATGGGTTCTTCTTCGCTCTGCCTAGTAATATGTCTTGGCAGGGTCCGTTCATCATTCAGATCATCCTGTCGTTCATCCTCCTTGTCATGTCTTTCTTTCTCCCGGAAACGCCTCGTTGGCTTGCTATGAATGGTTTCAGCCAAGAGAGTCTGCAGACTATTGCCGATCTACACTCTGATGGAGACACACAGGCAGAACATGTGCAAAAGGTCTACATGGAGATTCAGGAAGCAGTCATCTTTGAGGCCCGTCAAGGAAAGTCAAGCTGGAAGGTATGTTTCCCAGTGCTTCTACTCGTGAATATTCAGATTATATACTCATGGATTTTGAACAGGAAATGTTTACACGCTACCGCAAGCGAACTATTGTCGGAATCACAGCCCAGATGTATGCTCAGATCAACGGAATCAACATCATTTCGTTTTATCTACCGAGCACTCTAGCTTCCGCCGGATACAATGAGAAGAAGTCACTGCTACTCACTGCCGCAAATTCACTTCCTTATACTGCTGCGACTGTTGCAACTTGGTGGCTGGCAGACCGATGGGGTCGAAAGCCACTGCTTCTTGTAGGAGGTAAGCTATAATTTCATGCGGATACTTACAACAAAAGGCTAATTCTGGAAACAAAAAAGGTCTTGGCATGGCTGTCCTCTTATCCATTGTCTGTGTGTTTACCGAAGCTCCCTTCAGTATTCAAATGAAGGCAAACGGCCAGTATGCCTTTGTCATGCTGTATAATATTCTCTACGGATTTACCTGGGGACCAATGCCTTGGCTCATACCCGCGGAGATATTCCCACTTCGCGGACGCAGTAAAGGAATGGCACTTGCTACGACAAGCAACTGGGTTTTTAACTTTATCATTGGCATGGTATCGCCGGACGCATTTGCCGGTATCCATGGATATTTCTACCTTATCATCGCATTCTTCTGCCTGTCTTCAGCGGTAGTGTCGCATTTCTACTATGTCGAGACGGCCGACCATACCCTGGAGGAAATTGCTGTTGCCTTTGGTGAGAAGGCGTTTGCGAGTCCCGATAACGAGGTCATGGAAATTGCTCATGATGATTCTAAGTGTGACAAGGAGCAACATCTAGCGTGATGGGCCCATCTCATCGTGTCTCATCCACAATTATATACCTCCAGTTGGACTTATCTACTATTGACTGATGCTATAGTTTCTAGCTGCAGGCTTTCAAAGAGTATTCAATTTTTCAAGTTGGTCAGATTTGGTAGAATCCTTTCCGATTCCAAAACGCAATATACTTTTTCAGTAGATCAGGTGTAAACGGTATAAAGTTGGCTTCAGAACTATCCCCGACAGCTAGCAAAGTGTTGACTAGGTATCTGTGAATGTTGTAAATAAGTGATTCAATCATGGGAAACGACAGCCTATATCCGTAATCAACCCCGTGTTTCTTTCAGAACTAGCCCTGGAGTAGTATAGGTAACCAGTGTTGGAGATATCCCAGTTATCCTACCCAGTTATATGCTCAGCACTCTAAATTATTAGGGTCAAGTTAATGAGCAGAAATACTGGGTCGATTGCGGTGATAGATGTAGGCAGCCCAAGACAACAAATGGCTCCCCTATAGATTTTCCCGCAATTCACTCACCTTCCTCAACTTTCTCAACTTTCTCATTTCCCCATCCTTCTACATTCAACATGTGCTGGCACAGGTGGATCCCAGTCACCCCCGAAGGGTGCAAGGCCTCAAATACTCATGTGGTGATGCATAAGGAGACAATATACTGCAACACTGTGATTGACACGGCTATCAAACTATCCCAGCCGGATAGCCAACTCAACGATACCGAGAAAGAAGGGCAATGGCGCACCGGCAGCCGTGTCAAATTCGAAGTTTGCCCAGATGAAAACTCCAAGATCTTTGACTCGTTCAACCGCAGTATCGAGGTCAAGCCTCTCCAGGTGTTCAATGTCCGCTGCCCGTGCTGTACGGGTGAAATTTCGACGGTTGATGCATTGCTGGTGGGTCAAGCCCCCAGTATCATGAAATTTTGGAAAGAAAAAAGAAGAGAAGAGAGAAGCTGACCTTATGAACATTTACAATTAGACCGATCCCAATTTCCAATGCTCCTATGCTGTCCTCCCGAATGGTCGACAGCTTCGCATCCCCAACCTCATAGAGCAACTTGACGACCACCTATGCCAACCTCTAGATGTGCCACTTCTCCAACTCAGAATCAGCAAGACGAAGATACATGATGTTGAGGATAGTCTCTTTGACAGCGACTCAATTCAAGACGAGCATAACAGCGAAACATGCCTACAGTGCCAGTATCCCCTGCCCTGCCCCCCGCCGCTATTATCCAGAAGTCTGATGGACGCCGACATGAGCATCTCTACATTCCGTAGAAGGGTCAAATCACAATCCCACAAGCCCAAGGTCTGGCAAATGACTCCGAAGGGAGTAGCTTCCGGCATGATGACTCCCGTTCATCGCAGAACCGATGGGGACAATGAGGCGGATCACTGGGACGAGGAGGGCGAGTATGAGATTCCCGACTTCGGATGTGTCGGGTTGAGAGTTCCAGTTACCAAGTCTGCAAGGGCTCCTTTTGTGAATCCTATTCATGGATTGATTCAAAAGCTGGATGATGAGCGGCCGGACATCCACCAGGAGGTCTAAGATCTCTGCTATCATTGCTCTCGGTTCCGAGTTCGGAGGTACCCTAATCTTTTCTCGGATAATTTCACCATTTAGACGAAAGGAGAATAAGAGCCAATCCAAATGGGAATTAAATTTCATAAATTTTGAACAAATGGGGTCTCATCTAGTAAAAGTATGTAGTATGTACAGTCGGAAAGAAAGGTCGTGGTAAAGAGGACAGTGTTGGTGATGGCCTCCCATAAGCCGTTTTCAAAGAATGTGAGAAAAGAAAAAGTAGAATGTCGTAGAAATTTAGTGATAAGCCGGTTCGTGAGTCACTGTGATCGTTGTATGCTGATACACATGGTCGACGTTGGCAAGTTCAACATCGCCGCCCGGCACAATTGCTTCGGTAGAGTCATTGCCAGGATGGGCAGCACAGACCGTCGAGATGGGTCCCTTATCATTCGACTTCTGCGAGTAACCCCCAGCGGTTCCAAAGCGTGATTTCTTGTGGCTGGAAAGGTCGTGGTAGCCATCATCTCGTTTCGATTCGATCTCCGATTCCAAGACGATACTCTTGCGGGTCAGAGTGTATTGGAGAGTGTCGCAGAATCCAGACAGTGTCATTAAAGCACCAGCCACGCAGAAATAGGCCACACTCGGTGAGTGGCCACTAACGGATGCCATGCGCCCGGCAGACAACGGCAGTGTCAAGGCGATATATGCAATCGGGTACAGGACCATGTATGAAACGACTCGGTTCAGGCGCTTTAGACTTTCCGTGTAGCTGCTTCCCAGAATCTTTGATTGGGAGATCTTGCGTCGGAGTTGAACGAACATAATGGCGTATAAAACGAGGTTCAAGAATTGAGCGGTGAAAATCCAGATATAATGGGTCCAAAGACGGAGTACGGGGTGCTGCGTGGTCATCCAACACTGCGAGCAAAGAAATGTCAGTAATAATTCCTCGAAATGACTAGATCCAGAAGCGAGGGGGAAACCATACCCATCCCACAGAAGGCATCCATACGTGGGATCCGTGGGCAGCGATCGGAATGATAACCAAGATCACTCCAAATATCCACAACCCGACCACGATGGATACAAAGACGCGGTGGCTAACCTGTCGACCGAAGCTGACCTGCAAAAATGTGTGCAGGGCGATTGCGAGCACGAAAACTCCACTCATAGGATCACCAATCTGAAGCCAAATTCCCTGCAAGAAACATCCCGGGTCCTCGGCATGAATGGAGTTCTGGTCGATCCATCGCAGACTGACAATGAATCCCAATCCTTGAATGAAATCAGCGAGGGCAAGATTGTACATGAGAACGACATATTGATTGTATCCAATGTAGCGTTTGTAGTACTTTTTCCAGAAGATGAAACGATAGGTGAAGAAACACAAGAGACTGAATGTGGAAATGAGAGAAACCATCGCCAACGAGGCAATGGCGATGAGACCGCCCCTCTGTAACGAGGGCAATGGATCGATGATCCATGAGCCAGCTGCTGAGTTGGCGGAGTTGGCGTCCACACTGCTTGCCGAGTCATATTCGCGGCGATTCAGCGGGCTCATGGGAGGAGCATTCCGCGTCATCAACCATTGCACGATTAAGCTCGACATGACGGCTGTGAATGAGTGGTTGAAAGGATCGACCCGAGAAAAAGCATCTCTTCATCCAGGGGACCGGTCCGAAAAGACCCTCGGATCTTTATATGGAACGCTTCATGTTTGGGGTGTGGTCTCGATCAGCCCCTGAGGGTGTTGGTCCATTCATTTGCCCCACGTCCAGGTACGGGTATGAAAATCAGGCAAACTCTTTCGAACTAGAGTTCAACGCGGGAGAAGTCGAAGCTGGTTTTCTTGCTGTCTGGACACTAAAATGATGGTGGCAAACTTGATGTACCCGTGCTAGCTCCGCGGCCCCTCTAATAGTGGAGTTTCTGGAACTCTAGAAGGTAAGTTAGTGCCGCTAGTTTATCAAGTTGAGGGTTGCCCCTCTAAAACCCAGCCTATCGCACTCATAACATTCGCGCAGCGTCACAGCCAAGAGATCTGCGAGGGATTCCCACGCGGCGCCGATCAAGGAAGCCATTCACAACCAAGCACGACCCATTAGGCTGGTAAATAGTTCCCGGATTCAGGATGCTGACAGTGGGTTTGCAAAAGTCGACCAAGCCATGTGTTGTGGTACCTTAACCCATTTTTCGGGGCGCAATTATCGCGCTAGAGCTTCCGATCGACCTGATCGGGTCAATGACTTCCTAATTCAAAGAAGGTAAAGTATGGTTCAGTGGACACTGTCCTTGACTTAGGTCGTGAGAACCTGGAGGGTGGCCAGGGCTGTGTGGGCGGATTCACCGCAGTGCAACGTGCACTTGGTACGAGCGCACCTAGGCAGTGGGACCCGTTTTTTTGTCTCAACTTTGGGGAGGCTGGAGAGTTTAAAATGTCGCGTGCTTTTGAAATGTTTCTCAATTAGCAGATAAGTCTGCGCCGTGCTGTTATTGGTATTTGGAATCGATGGAGATTGAGATGGAGATGGAGATGGGGATTGAGATTGAGATTGAGCGGAGGTGGGTTAGTCGCCTGGGGTTCGGCAAACAGTCGCCGTGCATTGCCGCTTTGTGGGGGGGGTGCTGACAGTTTCGGTTTCTGGTGTCTGTCTGTAAATTCAGAAAGGGGTGCGCGCAGTCTCAATCCACCAGCTCGATTTGGTGTGATGGTAGTCGAATTGGTGGTAATGGTGGTGGCATCCGCAACCCTGTGAAGAGACTATTGTATCAGAACCAAGAACATGATGCTCATCCGGTGAGCCTGTTCGCTTTGACTAGACTTAGCTGGTCTTGACCTGTCTTGACCTGTCTTGACCTGTCTTGAATGCGATTTATTTTGGAGGTTGAGCAAAGTAGAAGTATGTTTTGCACGATCTGCAGTATAACTTGGTAGGCGTGAACCATGGTAAGCTGCGACCAAACGGGTAAATGCGTACTAGTAAATCTCCGATACTAGTACGAGTATACTAGTAACTTCAACTACTCCCCACCAACTACGCCCATGAATCAATGTTATAGTATCTCTTCTACGCTACGATCAATATACTGTAAACAGGAAAAGTAAATTTCTAGACAATATCATAAGTGTAGTAGAGACAAGATCGTTCATTGATTCCGTCATCAAAAGGTTCATGGAAGAGAGAAGAGACAGCAAACAAGGGAGGAAACGGTATAAAGCTCTCAAATTTGAAAAAAGGAAAACAAAACCACGCGAACGAATCCAAATTCCCAGCATGGTGAACATGAACTCCTTTCACAAAGGTAGCAGCAGCAGCAGCAGATCAGGAGAAAGAAACCCCCGCTAGGCCAGACAAGATCTAAAACAATCCAGACTCGGGCAAAATCACGAATGAAAGTTCCTCTTGCTCCCCACTCGACTGAACTAGACTCAGGGGAGAAATGGTAAAGGGCAAGGTGTCAGTGCGAAAGTGCGAAGGCTCCATTTCGTTGCAAACAAAAAAGATGTGGTCGATTCCCAACTCCACCAACGCGATCAATCCAATCATACATTCGGCTCGTCATCGGTCCCAACAAAGAGAAAGAGATCCGGTCCCCTTTTTACTGCACCTGGCTGACGATCTCACTAGCGCGACCCAAGCTCTCCACCATTTGCTGGCACTCCTTTCGTCGGCGGATCGTGTAATCACTCTCCTTAAGCAAGTCATCCAACTCGTTGTTGCGGTACATGTTCTCCAACAGCTCGCGTTGCATCTCATCCTTGGTGAACCTGGATGGTGGTCAGATTGGATGAAGGTAAGATATCAAGAGACAAATACTTACTGCACCAGTGTGTACATAACAGCCTTGGGGACCATGTCGATCATCGTGCGCTTCACAATGTTGAAGTAAGAGGTGATGAGCAGCTCTGTCCAAGGTGGTTAGTCAACTGATGACGAACATTAATCTTTGAGAAGAACAGAAGAACTTACTGATAACCTCAACCTCAGTAGCCTCCCGTTCAGACAGACTGGCGGAGGCCTTAAGGGTAGGTGGAGGAGCCTCCATGGCGGCCATCTTCTTCTTGTTCTTCGAGGCCCAGAAGCTGCCAAAGAATCCACTTTCCTTGGCCTCACCAGTGGTATCCAAAGATGGGCTTTGGGCGCGGGCGGGCAGAGGCTTGCCGGTCTTGGGGTCAACCTGTGTGGGTTTGGCGGCCGACTGGCGCTCGTTCACGAGAGTCATAGCCTATGCAAGTCAGTCAATCTGGCAAGGTAAATAACTCATTCAAATATACTTACGCGGTGTCCATTGAGGAAGTCTGGGTGACCAGTGTTAATGTAGGTGGCCTCCATGTTGATCAAGTCCCTGACCAACTTGTTGGAGGGGTCCATGCACTTCTTGAAGAAGGCGATAACCACAGCGTGAAACTTCTCCTTCAGCATCGGGTAGCGGCGGAACAGCTGCTTGTTGAGCAGTTGACCTAGGATGCGCACCAGCTCATCGTATACCAGGGCGATACACTTCGTGCTGGGGTCCTCCAAGCGCTTGATCTGCTGCTTCACAATCAATTCGAAGGCGGTAGTACCGACGAACAGAGCGGGGGAAGAACCCGACGAGTTGTAAAGAATTGTGCGAATGTCGATATCCTTGACAATATCAAAGGGATCCACGGCCTTGACACCGTTGGAGTAGAGCTCGTGGAACACAAAGCTGATACGAGCACCACCAGACAGCTCAATGCTGGACAGTTCCGTGTTGTTTCCTTCCAATACAGTGCGGTATTCATTGCTGAACTCGGTGATGATGTTAAGGATAATGTTGGCGCTGTTGCCCAGCATCGAATCGCCGAGCTGAGAAAGTTCCGATGTGTATTTCTGGAGAGAGGAAGAGATGCGAGCCTTAATATCGGGGAGGGTTTGCTTGATGTGCATCATCAAGATCTAAAGCGAAGTCCTGTTAGTCTGTGATTGCGATCATCCTCTGTTACCATGACCAAACATACCAGGTTCAATTTCCGGGCCAGGTACGGAGTACCGCAGTATGAAGCCTTATTCCTGTAGGCCTTGTGGTTCTCAAAAAAGTTCTTCTCGTTCTCCAGGGCGTAGGCAATCGGCTTCTTGTTCTCAATGTCACGCTGACCACGGTTGACGACCGGAACGTAGCCCAGGCGCAGGGGAATAATCCGTCCAGCGAGAATATCCACAACGTCGGTTCCCTCGTCCATCAGATCAACCTTACTCAAGACACCGATGGTTCGTTGTCCTTCGGGGTCCACCTCGCGTGCCAGCTTGAGACCGTCGGAGTTGGCGAGATCCTGGTTGGCCGAGGTGACAGCAAGGATGATGGCATTGGGCTTGCTGATGTACTTGAGAACCATGTCCTTAATTTGCTTCTCAATGTCCTTAGGCTGGTCACCGACGGGAACCTTGGTCAAACCGGGCAAATCGACGAGAGTCAGGGTGAGGACATTGGGCGAGTAGATGCGCAAGTTGATCGGAATGGGCGAGATGCCGGCGTTCTTGCCAACCTTGGTCTCGGTTTCGCGGACGATCTCATCGCGGATTTTGTTGAAATCGAAAAACTTCTCCCCGGGTAGGTGCAAGAATTCACCGTACTCGTCAACGTTGGCCTCGCTATCGGATGTGTCCAGCTTCTTATCGCCATTCGCTTGTGCGCTGGCTGGCTTGTTGATGAGTTGCAGGATGAGAGGTCTCCGGGTCACGATTCCAGAGCCACGGGGCAGGCTAAAGCAGGCAGAAACGTTGAGGTTAGCATTTGCTGGCATGACGACAATGTTTGGGGGGGGGGTCCCCGCCACCGTTGCGGAGAGCTTGCGGCGCAAGGGCCTAGGAGGTTTGGTTGAGGAGCGCATACAAATCCCGGCCAACAATGTTCTCTAGTACTGAACTCTTTCCGCTGGACTGCGATCCAACGACAGCGATTTGTGGCAAGTCGATGGGGTTGTGAACCTAAATGAAAGCGGCGGTGTCAGTCGTTGGGTACGAAGAGACCACGAATGCCGCATATGATGTATGCGATGAGGGAAGGGCACTTCAACTCACGCCAACTGTAGAGAAAACATCTTGGAGCTTGTTGACCAGCGAGATCAAGCTGGGATCATTAACGTTTATGCTGCGCACGAATTAGCTGGGGCCTTATCGGAGATGGTGGGTGACAGGGGGGGAGGGGGGGCGGTTGCGCACGAGTGGCCAGTTGGGCTTGCCATGGCTGGCGATTATGTGAAGTATTCCGGGTCTTAGAGAGAGAGAAAGGTAAGATTAAAACGAAAGAGAAGGAAAAGCAGGAACTTGGGGGGAGAAGGGGAGCTTGAGGAATGGAAGCGGCAGACTGTTTGTTGGCGAAGTGAAGGCGGTGATGACGGTGGCGGGCCGCGCAGCACACAAGCACAAGCGCAAGCACGGGTAGGCATCCACGGGGGAAGGTCTCGTGGCTGTGGATTTCTAAGGTTATACTTGATGCCTACAGATCTACAGAGTAGATTACTAGTACTTGGTCTATGACATTTAAAGTCAACCTCCCCAAAGAAGAAATCTTATTGAACATAACTACAGGGTAATGTGTGCTGGTAACAAAAAGCCGGAAATAAAGTGTGGAAATGCAAAAAGCGACGGAATCATGTCCAGATGCCAATCTACTCATCCGAGACCGAAGCAAATCGTTCCGTCATGGACTGCAGAATCTTCTCGTACTTGGCCGACACCTCCTGCTCGTCGTCGGGGACCTCGAACTTCATGCTCCGTAGCGAACTCTGCAGGTCGGTCGTGGCATCGCGAACCTTGTTCCAGCTTTGGCCCTGGGCGATGGCCTTCTGTGCCTCGTCGTGATAGCCCATGAAGGCCTTCATCATATACTCAGTCTTCCACAGCGGGCAGAATTGATCGTAGTCACTGTATCCGTTTTGCTGAAGGAAATCCTCCTTGAGCATGGCGGCCAAATCCAAAGTAATCTTATCCGAGTCACCCAGTGCCGCTTTACCAATCAGCTGAACGACTTGGTCCAAATCCTCGGACTTGGACAGCAGCTCACGGATCTGATCACGCAGGCGAGGGAAGTCGGGGTTGTGCTTCTCATAGTACTTGTCCAGGACGGCGTTGTATTTGCTGTAGGACATGGAAGTATTGACCGAAGGGAAGTGCTTACGCTGGGCCAGCTTCTTATCGAGACCCCAGAAGACTTGCACAATACCCAGAGTACTGCTAGTGACGGGATCGGAGAAATCACCACCGGGAGGGCTGACAGCACCGACGATACTGACACTTCCTTCGCGCTCGGGGCTACCCAGAGCATTGGTCTTACCAGCACGCTCGTAGAAAGAGGCCAGCTTGGCACCCAGGTAGGCGGGGAAACCCTGATCAGCAGGCATTTCTCCCAGACGACCCGAAAGCTCACGCAGAGCCTCGGCCCAGCGAGAACTGGAGTCAGCCATCATGGCGACGTTCTTGCCCTGGTCACGGAAGTATTCGGCAATGGTGATACCAGTGTAGATGGAGGCCTCACGGGCAGCGACGGGCATGTTGGAGGTGTTGGCGATCAGGCAGGTACGCTTCATGATAGGCTCCTTGCGGCCATCAACGTTGATGGAAAGCTATGGTACAGAACACCGGTCAGCGCATCATTCGACAATGCATTCAATGATCTTTCAATGCGGGTATAACAACATACCTCGGGGAAATCCATCAAAACCTCAGCCATCTCGTTACCACGCTCACCGCAACCAACGTAGACGATGATATCACTGTTCGAGAACTTGGACACGGACTGGGAAATGACAGTCTTACCGCATCCGAAAGCACCGGGAATACACACGGTACCACCCTGGACACTAGGGAACAGAGCGTCCAGCACTCGTTGACCGACAATGAAAGGCGCATCGGCGGACAGCTTGTCGCTAGTGGGACGAGGCACACGAACGGGCCAGGTCTGCATCAGGCCAAACTCGGTCTTCTTGCCCTCAAACTCGACCTCCAAAAGCTTCTCCTCGACAGTGTGGCTGCCTGCGGGGGCAATGCGGGTAATGGTACCGCGAGCGCGGGGCGGCAAGAGGATTTTGTGGTCGTTCACCAGACTGTTCTCGAACACGGTACCCCAGATATCACCACCGGTGATGTGGTCACCGACCTTGAAGCCGGCGGGCTTGTAGTCCCATTTCTTCGAGCGGTCTAGCGCATTGACGGAGATACCACGGGGAATATAGATGCCCTCCGACTTCTCGGCGATGGCACGGAGGGGTCGTTGGATACCGTCGTAGATCGTCTCCATCAGACCGGGGCCGAGTTCGACGGAGAGAGGCTTGCCGGTCCGCGAGACAGGGTCGCCAACTGTCAGACCAGCTGTAGAAGAAAAACCGGAGCCGTTAGCATTGGGTTCGAGAGGTGCTCGATCGATGGCATACGTGGCCCAGGGGAGGGGGAGCTATACCGGTTTCCTCGTAGACCTGGATGGTGGCCTTGTCCTGGTCAATTCGAATAATCTCACCGGACAGGAGGTCATGTCCGACTTGACACTAAAGCGAGCCGGGGGGGTCAGTATCTCTACGGTCAGACATTCCGGGGCGATCTGTCGGGGGGAGCTCCCTGGGATCTTACCAGCTCGTACATGGCACAGCCGATCATGTTCTCGGCCACCACGACGGGACCGGAAATGGAGAAGATGGAGCCATGCTCCTGAGTATCCTTAGCAGCCATCGTGGAGGTGATTTGTGGAGAGGTGGGCAAGGAGATGGAGGTGGTCGAGCTGGCTGGAGTGGGCGAGTCTGGAAGCGGTGGCAGCTCGGGCGGTGGAGACGAAGTCGGAGTCGATGGTGGTGACTCGGATGGTATGAACACTGGCGACACTGACACTGGCACTGGCGACACTTGACTCTCCGGTCTGCTAATGAGATCAAGCAGAGACGGCCGTGCTTTCAATCGAGGCCTTCCCAATCCTAGCATTCGCTGTGGTGTTGAAATTTAAGGGTAGGTGTATGTAATTACTAGCATATTAGGACAAGAGTGCGCCGACTAATACTCGTGGACCCCCTTAAGCTGACATCCAATCGATAAATGCCGGGGGATTGGCGCCCGCGATCTGCCATATTTTTGGGTGAAAGGACGGGGAGTCGAATATGTCATTGGTTAAAGGACGAAACTGATGGTCTTGAGGAGCCTTTGTCTATTAGTTATATACTCTCTACAAACTACTAGTTAGTATGAAGTAGTTAACTATGGAGTACATTCCTGGTAAGATTATCCCCCCCGTTTAACCCCGCCTATTTACCAGTAGGCCACCGAGAAGCAAAGGTAAATCTTCCTATAGAACACAACTAGTAATATTTATTCGGTAGCTTTGCACCATGCAGACATGATGATAATGAATTCATTGCACAATACTACTTTGCAGCGACCAACATTCTAATCCTGCAGGGTACCCGGCCTCCAAGCTGGAATCGACTGCCACGATATGTCTCTCGCTAATCTACTAACAAACACTGACATCTCATTACACGCTTGAAACTATGGATTACTAGTATCGCACTAATACAAAGGCCAAGGCTAAGGGTCTTCAAAGCACAAACGAGCCTAAAATTGAAACTTACTATGCAACCCCAGGCCGCATGTGATGCTTTAATAGTTGCCAGTCTATGACAACCGCCAACTCAATAAGGTATACACGATGCTCGCCTTGTGACAGCTCCTCGTGGGACCTTTCAACCAATCATCAAGGATACCGCATACATCTAGAGCATAAAGTACATCAGATTACTGAACGTGTAGCCAAACAGATTCAGCACAGCGGGAGGTACCTAGTATCGATCTGCGGGTTCACATGCGATGCCCTAACCCCCGCTCGCTTTACCCCGGACCACGGACCACGGTTGACACGAGTTGACAGCTTGCCACAACAGTCATGAGCAACTCCCGTGGTTTCAAGTTTCATTATATATCCGAAAGAAAAATGCCCAACGGAAGCAGAAATGCATCTCGCATATCCCATTCTCTGAAATCGTGCACAACACCGTTACCCGTGTCAATATCAGGATGGCCTTGAAAAGTCCCCAACATGGGAACAGTACCGAGTGTCACTACTGGGGCTACTCCTTTCACTGGACTGACCTCCATCGCTCAGAGGACGAGCTACGACCCCTCGTTCACACGTTTGATAAACTTGCCGATGATTGTGTGCAGCGCTTAAATGAAATCCCAACCGAGGGGGATTCGGATAAGCCTTTCAGGAAGGATCTATACTCTCTGCTAAAGAACCACGCTGCAGACGATCCCAAGCTACAGGAACTATGGACGCAGATAAACACTGTACCCGAATGGGTCGACTGGCAGCAGATACAGCGAGGCCAAGATGTATTTTTTCGATATGGTCTTCCAATCTTGAACGTGGTGAGTGGGAACCACTATACGATAGTCCTTTGACATGCAATCCAGTGCTGACAACCCCCTCCCCCTACTAGCTCAGTTTTGAAAGTCTTCTCGGTGGCATGTACGTACAGGACGGATGGCTTCCCATGCTACATATTCTCCATTCTAACCCCTGGACCCGTATAGGGGTGCAATCCGAGTCGTCGAAACTCTCGCTCGAACCGGTGGTTTTGGAGCCAAAGTGGTCCGCCGCCGCCTCCTAGAAACCCTCCAACATATTCTGCAAGTGAATAGTTCAGCAGACGGAATGAAACCAGGAGGCGAGGGGCACATCTCATCTGTCCGCGTCCGACTTCTCCATTCCTCCGTCCGCCTGAAGATCATGGGTCTGGTGGAACAAAAGTCTGACTACTACGATGTCGACAAGTACGGTATCCCAGTCAACGACTTGGACTGTATCGGAACCATAAATACATTTTGCAGTTCAGTCGTCTACATGGGGCTACCCCGTCAAGGGATCTTTCCCAGCACTCAGGAGATAGAGGATTACATCGCTCTCTGGCGATTAGTCGCATATTACATGGGTACCCCGACAGAGCCGTTTGAAGACCCGGCCCGCGCACGCGCTACGATGGAATCTCTCCTGATCTCAGAAATCAACCCCACCGAGATTGGAAAGGTACTGGCCAAGAATATCATCATTGGTCTAGAGAATACGGCACCCGCTTATGCCTCCAAGGAATTTATGGAGGCACTGAGCCGGCTGCTGAACGGGGATTTGCTTTCGGATGAACTAGAGATCCCCAAATCAAATCTTTACTACCGTTTGATGGTCTGGGGCTATTGTTTCTGGGTCTCGGGAGTAGCGTTCGTTATTCCAAAGATTTATTTTCTTGACAGATTGGCAATCTCGGTACGTACTTTCTTTCTCTATTTTACCTCTGCCGGGCTGCAGTTTACTTCAAGTCCTGCGGGGAAAAGAACATATTGCTGATATTTGACATTGCCCACCAGCTCCGTCGTAAATTCTTCTATTCAATGTTACTTGATGAGAAAATGGGATTGGGAGGGGAATCTCGTTTTGAATTCAAGTATGTGCCTACTCTAACCCGCACCACTCGACTGGGCCAACGGCGGAGCACCAAGTTCGAAAGACCAGGTGTAGAAAGCGTGGCGAGGCTGGGCTTGCTTGCTGCGCTGACTGGGATTGTTACGCTTCTTCTGAGTCTTCTATTTGCGGTAAGAGTGTTTTCCGCGAACCATCTCTTCAAGATTGTGGGGGTATAGCGCGCATGCTTCTGTAAAGGTGTTGGTTGATGGAAAGCATAGTCGTTAATGAATCAAGAACGGGAGTTGAATTCTTTGTTAGGCTTCTTTTGATGGCCATGATGCCCTTCATGAGATAGCCAATTCTGTTAGACAAGATCTATAGTTTCTTAATCTGACAATATAATAACAATCGGTCTCCCTCTTCGTGTAGCCGTTAGCAGAAATAACTTCGGGTCTTCCCCAAAGGCCAAGAAGGCCCGACAAATGCTCGGCTGCCCATTGCATCGCTGGCGTCGCCGCATTGGCCCATCAAAATGTTAGGAAAGAAGCTGATAGTTTGATCTAGATGCCCATACATCATCTGAATATTGCTGTTGGGGGCTTTGTTGGGTTTGTTCGCCGAGATGTGCATGGTTGATACCAGCTTCCCCATGTGGCTGGCGACCGATACATGAAGCATAGTGGTGTATTTATCAATATTCTTCAAGTTGCTTGGCCCCTATCGAAAAGAAGGAAATCTAGGAGCAGGAAAAAAAAGCAAAACGTAGAGTAGAAAGCGGAGTCAGGCCGAGTCTGGTTTGGGCCGCAGTTCTGTTGAGGTCATGACGGCGATCTTTCTGATCTAATTAGAAATGTGACCGATGCTGAATATTTCACTGTTCTATTCAATGTCCAAAGAATATTAGTTCACCACTGGCACGGACATGTAGTTCTCTGGTACTGTGGTTTATCCTGGCGCCGATGTTGGCTGGCAAAGTTGGCGCAGGCGACCGAGGTCAAGTTGGCGATGGCGAAGATACTGAGGAGTATTTCAAGAAATTTCGATTTGAATCAGGTATGGCTAGAGCCCAGTAATGTATGTGCTGTCACTGTGTGATTCACCATGTGAGGCGGTGGGCAACAGTCGATCGGGCCATGCATGACGTCTACACTAGACTGGGGGGACGCGAGGGGAAATCTCAAATCTCCCTGTCGCCTCGAGAAATTTCCCCCCTCGAGTCGAACTGCTCATTGGACATTGAATTGATTCAAATTTTAACATTTTGAATATTTAAAAACTAAGGACAAAACAGAAAACCAGTTGAGGTAGAGACAAGTAGGACAGCATCGTATCTCGTGAAACATCTAATTCCACAATCGCCCCAAATCTTTGGTGATAGACTTTAGCGCGTAATCAGTGGCTTGGAATGCTCCCTCGTCCGCATGGTTTACTTCTAGAAATAGCACACACTGCTGTCAGCTTGATGATTCGGGTCTCTCACAGAGGAGTCACATACTCCGCATCCCTTGCAGGAACAGGTGTTGTCGCAAGTACAGCCCTGGGCACCGGTACAGGTGCAAGTCGCTCCACAGCCACAGCCCATGATGGAAGGGTAGTAGATTGGAAGAGGCTAGAGGTTGAAATAGAAGTGATAATAGGAAGGGGTCCTTGATTGCGTGATAACAGCGATGGATGAGGAGATGAAGGAGTAGAGAAATGGGACTTCTTCATTTATATCGACGCACCGGGTAGGACAGACATCATGATGGCGTCAGTGGGGGAGGGCGGACGAGAGGAAACGTGAACCTTAAAAAAAAGGAATGGATTGGATTAATGAATAGATGAAATTAGAAACGAGAGATATTAGTCGAGATACTAGCATACTATCTGTAGTAAGACTATGTAGAAGAGTGTTCTATAGATCGGGTGAGATACTAACTACCTTAAGGTACTACTAGTTGTATGGTTGATCTTCCCTCAAGGTCCTTGATTACAATAGAATAGAATAGAGCTACATAATAAAAGGAAATCTTGAACAAGGATAGCTAGGGAACATTTTACTTTGACTCTAGACTCTGAACATCCCATCCACATCTCCACAATCGGCAGTTAACTACCTTAAGATAGCTAGTTAGCAATCACCGGGACCATCCCATGACATATCATTTCATTCCATATTACCCTCCTCCCTCAGATGTGAACTCTTCCAGTTGCCTGCCCTATGCTATTTGGGGGGACAATGATCAGTGATTCTACATCTTGTGACGCCCTCGAATCCACTATTTCTTGCTCCAATCCAATCAACCTGCTCCTAGGCTCTCTCCAGTCTCCATCACCGATAAGCACTGGCACCTCCGCCCGAGCAGTCACACTCACCCTACTTACTACTGCTTGCTACTACTACAACTACTCTCACTCTACCTCCATCACTCCCTCCCACCACCCAAGGAGAACCTTGGACGGAACTTACTCTTGAACACATCTCCTGGTCCACCATCATCCCCCTCTCCACCTCCACCTCTGCCTCCATCTCCATCCCTATCGAGAAGTGCTAGAGACCCAGAGCTCCTCCGCTTTCTCCCTGCAGCTTTGAAATCCCCGCGGTAGGTCTGCTCACCTGGTTCTCCCAAAAAGAGCCAGGGACCTGGGCAGATCGCATCTATCGACCTGGCCAACAATCCTCCTTCCCAGCCTCTCGCCTCCGACCACCCTGACCTTCTTTTCCCATTCGAAATCGATCCCACCTCCTCCGCCGGTCCCGAACGGTCCTCTAACTCCCCATCCGCCTCTTCTCCGCTCTCTCGTACTCCTGCCCCAGCTCTAGCTCCAACTCCAGCTCCCGCTCCCGCTCGCCCAGAAAATCCTCGGCGTCGTCGGCTTCCTTCGAGTAGCCCTGAAATCCCCGCTTCCGAGGCCGCGAGAACGAGATCCAGTACAAGAACCACTGGGGCAGCTGCGCCCCAGTTCGACTCCATTCACAACTCTGGCCGTGACCACGAAGGCCACTCTCCCTCCCGCAAACGCAGGCGTTTGGCAGTCATGCGTGCTGATACTCTCTCCTCCACAAATGGCTTTTCACAGGCCTCGAATGGCTCCACTCCGAGGAAAGCCAGTTTGAACGGCCAGTCCAGCAATGGCGACTCACATACGAACGGGACCTCCAAGTCTCTGGCTAGTGGCTCGTCGTACTACGGTCATGATCGGGAGGAGGTCACGCGGATTTTGATACAGAGCCTCTACGAGTTAGGTTATGACGGAGCAGCTTCGACGTTGAGTTCGGAGAGTGGTCATCAGCTGGAGACGCAGGGCGTTGCCACATTCAGGAGTGCCGTGCTTGGTGGTCGGTGGCCCGAAGCAGAGAAGATCCTCATACAATCATTCCGCTGGGATGGGTCGCAGAACGGCCACAAGTCTTCGCCGCAACAACCATTATTGTTAAATGAAACGGCAGAGCGGAATGAAATGCTATTCCATCTCCGTCAACAGAAGTTTCTGGAGCTCCTCGAATCTCGCGATCTTGGTTCGGCGCTAGGTGTTTTGAGACAGGAACTAACACCATTGAACTACGATATCGATCGTCTTCATGCTCTATCTAGTCTCTTGATGTGCCCCACGGAGTTGCTCCATGAGCAAGCCGGCTGGGAGCGCCCCATCAGTGCATCCCGAGAACGACTCCTCAACGAATTATCCAGTAGGAGACACCTCTTCCATCACCTTTTGCCTATGAACCCCTGGCTCACAGATACTAGAATCCATTTCCCCCTCCGTTATGATACCCCAGCACCGGCTCGCAACCCTTTTAGATTTTGTGAAGAAGACCCAAATCAGCAACTGTTTATATCATAATACTGTCGAATCGCCTTCACTCTACTCAGATCACATGTGCGACAAGAATGACTTCCCACGCGGTATAGGCCTTGACCTTACCCATCATTCGGATGAAGTCTGGTGCTGCGAGTTCTCGCATGATGGTACCAAGCTGGTCACTGCAGGCAAGGACCGCATGGTATTCATCTACGATACGACAAATTTCTCGGTGATCTCAAAATTGGCCGAGAATCACACCGACGGGGTGGCTTTTGCAAGCTGGAGCCCAGATGACTCAAAACTAATCACATGCTCACAAGACAAGCAAGCCCGAGTATGGAATGTCGAGGTGAGTATTTTCAAGATTGGAAGTTTTAGCTTGGGAAACTCGAGGATTACTGACATCGGTCACAGACTGGACGTTGCCTTCTCACGATTGATCACCATAATGAGCCAGTAACTGCGGCCGGCTGGGCTCCGGATGGAGAGTCCTTTGTGACTGGCTCACTCGATGCAAACTCACAGCTCTGCCTTTGGAGCATTCGCGGTCCATCTATACACAGATGGAAAGGATCGTTCCGCGTACAGGACTGCGCGATCAGTCCTGATGGAAAGCGACTGGTTGCGGCAGACACGGATTTCAAGATTCATGTCTTTGACTTTGAATCTCGTGAAGAAGACTATTGTCTCTCACTTTCAAGCAAGCCTACATCAGTTACGATCAGTCAAGACTCGAGGCATCTGATAGTGAACCTCGCAGAGGGCGAGATCCAATTGATCGATCTCGAAACTACCGACGTAGTACAAAGGTTTAGTGGTCACAAGCAAGGCGAGTACGTTATTCGCAGTACTTTTGGAGGAGCAGGGGAGAATTTTGTCGTAAGCGGCAGCGAAGGTAAGTCTTGCTGTGCCCAGATGATGACTATTTTTGGCTAATTCGCCCGACCAGACTCGAAGGTCTACATTTGGAACAAGGAGGATGGCCACCTTGTAGAAGCCCTGGAGGGACACACCCGTGGATGTGTGAATTCAATATCATGGAACCCAACGAATCCGAGGATGTTCGCCTCGGCAGGCGATGATCGTGTTGTGCGAGTGTACGATATACAGCCCTCCTCCTCCCCTTCTTCCTGTTCACACCAACATACTAATCCCACAACCAATAGCTGGACTCCCGAAAATGATCGCCCCATCCCAACCCGGGGCTCTAATCAACGGAGAGGAGTATCATCAAATGGATTTCCCCGGACAAGTGCGTTAAGAACAACGAGTGCTTTCTGAGACTGTTAAGCCAAACATTCCTCATTTCTATCTCCTATTTCTGCATATGTCGGTATGGCGGGCCTGGATATCGATTTTTGTTTCTGTATTGAAAGACCAACGATAAACTGTTCTGTTCATCACTTTTCCTTTCTCTATCTGCTTGGTTGCCTATTTCCCCTCTCACTCCAGCATATACACCTATACGTCCACCCCTTTCCACCTAGTCAACTAACAGACTATGCATCAATCAACTTTGGAAAGGTCTTTATAATGAATGGTCACGGTATTAGTGTCCCCCCCCCAGGTAGACTAAACACGTTCAACGTGCTCCTGCGCTTTACCGTTTAGCATCACGCGCAGCTGTTACTATTATTTTATCATTTCGCCTGGGTTGAGGTCAAATCAAACACAGGGCAGGCCCATCTCGTCAACCCTACGAGTTTGTAGCTGCTTGCTTGTCACCGGCCAATGACAAACAACTATCGTTCTCTCCCCCTCAATTCAGCTTTCATAAAAAAGGGTTGAGCCTGCCCCCTTACCCTGCTGAGCCGTAATTCGGGATAGCTTTATCCACGCAGACCCTACATCTACCCGGGTGATGGCTCGGTGCTGGCCCACGGAGCCCATTCCCAATAGCACTTTACTACAATAGATAAAGGAGAACACAAGGTGTATTAGATGGCAATATTTTTCAATTCAAAGCTGGCAATTCCGTCATTCGTAACTCCTAAACCAACGCAAAATAAGAGTCTGGGGTAACCAAAGTCCAACAAGGGAGTTGCGAGTTGTGAGTTACTGTAGCCCCCAGAACAATTCAATAATAGATTTCGTAAGTGCCATCCTTCTGAGGAATGTACACGTTGTTTGGCAATTTTGAACTGGATCCACTGTGTGTCAGTTGTCATGAAACTATTAAGATAGACGGTTCATTCTCACTGAATCATATGATCTTCCCCTTTCCTCCACACTAGACTTGGCCCCTTATTTAACCCTGGCTAACTGTAGGCCTGGGGCCAGTTGATCCTGGCACTGTGCAGATAGAAAAAAGCAATCCAAACTGATCGCATCGCGTTGCTTTTTGGCCTCGTAAAGCAGATAATTGATTGGATACGGCTTGTGGCAATTATGAGAGGAGATCCGCAACTGTAGGCACGATGGTTAGTAAAAAGTATGTAAGAGGAAAAAGGAAAAGTGAGTTTACCGTTCATGGGCATCTCGTCGATCTGGGTCGAGTAGTACAACTCAATGTCACGCAGGATACGGACGTCATCGCTGGTGACGAAGTTGATAGCCACACCCTTGCGGCCGAATCGACCACTACGACCGATACGGTGAATGTAGTTCTCACGGTTGGTCGGGAGGTCGTAGTTGATGACCAGCGACACTTGCTGAACATCGATACCACGAGCCCACACGTCGGTGGAAATCAGGACACGCGAGTTACCCTGGCGGAAATCTTGCATAATGCTGTCACGCTCCTTTTGGGGCATCTCACCGTGCATACTGGAAACGGTGAAGTTGGCTTCGCGCATCTTGTCAGTAAGCCAGTCGACCTTGCGCCGGGTGTTGCAGAAAATAACGGCCTGGGTGATGGTCAATGTGTCGTAGAGATCGCACAGAGTGTCGAACTTCCATTCCTCCTTCTCAACAGCAATGAAGTACTGCTTAATACCCTCGAGGGTCAACTCGTCACGCTTAACCAGAACGCGGACGGGATCAGTCATAAACTTGGTGGTCATGTCCAGCACGTCGTAGGGGAGAGTAGCAGAGACGACGACGACCTGCGTCGCCGGGGGCAGATAACGGTAAACATCATAAATCTGCTCACGGAAACCACGGTTGAGAAGCTCATCGGCTTCATCGAGAACAAGCATCTTAATGTGACGGGTGCGCAGGTGTCGGCGGCGGATCATATCTGCGACACGGCCGGGTGTACCCGAGACAACGTGCTGGCCGTAATCGAGTTTGCGAATGTCTTCACCGACGTTGGTGCCACCAATGCAAGCGTGGCATTGAACGTTCATGTAGTCACCGAGGGCCATAACGACGGACTGGATTTGGGTTGCGAGTTCACGGGTGGGGGACAGGACCAAAGCTATATGACAGAGCTTAAGTTAGCATCCTCAACCACAAATAAGTAAACCATCTATCTTCACATACCCTGGGTCTCGCGTACGACAGTGTCAATCACTTGCAAGGTACTGATTGAGAAAGTCGCAGTTTTACCAGTACCGGACTGGGCTTGGGCGATGGTGTCGCGACCTTTGCAGATCTGGACAATGGCACGCGACTGGACGGCCGAGGGGGACTCGTAACCGTAAGCATAAATTCCACGAAGAAGGCTCTCCTTCAACTGCATATCCTCGAAGGTCGGCGCCACCGTGACCTCCTTGGAGGTGTTGAACTCCATGCGGTCTGCGCAACTGTTAGAACACACCATTTGGACCAAAATTCAAGAGTCTTACCATCGGCGCGTCTGTCGATTCCGTCCGCCATGATGAATATATTGAGATTTCCTCGAAAGACAAGAAGTGAAACTGAGAGGTCCCAGGAAAGTTGGGGTCAACCCGACCGTTGGAATGACTTTTTGCGATTGGAGTGGCACGGCACGTGATCTGTCCGCAAAGCTGCAGCTTCCACCGCGCCGCCGCTTTTGCACCGACATTCACTAGAATCACCATCCAACTCACTTTGTGCGCACCGGACATACCCGTTAAGGTCCAATCGCGCTTTCAATATGCTTCTTGAGGACCAGCGATTTATCCACGAGGACCTGGAGAGGTTGGAGCAGGCTGTTGCCGAACGAGTGGCCGAAGAGCCGCGAACTGTAGGTCTTGCACTTCACACTCCGGATGATTCTGCGACGATGTAGCTTTGCTAACTAAGAGTGCACCAGGCTCGAGATCGCCTTACGCGCGACCATGTCGTATCAACATTCATAGATCAAATCGAAAGGCAATCCAAGGCCCTCTTGGATATCTACACAGACGCCGATGGACAGCGCGAAAAAGAAGTGCAGTCAATCTCGACCGGCGACCAATTTGAGGAATTTTACAAACAGCTAGATGGAATCAAGGAATTCCACAAAAAATACCCCGGCGGGGGTGTTGAGGACCTCGAACAGGCGTACAAGAGCGACAGAACCCTCATGGACATTGACAACATGTTCACTGGCGAGGAGCGATTCGGCCAATTCCTCGATTTGACCAGCATTCACGAAGATTATCTGAACTTGCCCGGAGTGAAGCGCCTTTCCTACATCCAATATCTCGATGTTTTCGAACAACTTGTGCAGCCATATTTGTCACTCAAGCGCAAGGACAAACTTTCCGACAAATACTTCCGTTATGTTGCCGAACTTTCCAGCTACCTCGAAGGCTTCATCAAGCGCGTGCGGCCACTCCAGGATTTGGATAAGCTCTTCGCCACCTTCGATGAGGAATTCGACAAGCAGTGGTCCGCGAAGGAGGTTCCCGGCTGGACAGAAGAGGCCACCGAAAATGGCGCTTCAGGGCCAAAGACAGAAGGAACCGGCGAAGGCACCTGGTGCCCAGCTTGTGAGAAGGAGTTTAAGAATGAGAACGTCTATCGAAACCATTTGACGGGAAAAAAGCACATTAAGGCCGCCGAGGCTAAGAAAGCTGCTGGTGAGTCGGGTGAAAGCTCGGCGCCTGTCAAGTCTGGAGTTTCTGCATTTAGTTTAAAAGAACGTGCTATTGCTGAGCGCGAGCATCGTGTGCGGTGCCTCACTAAGGAGCTTCAATCTGAGCGACAGGCTACCCGAATCAATGTGGAACGCAGACAAGGCATGACGGAGCGGGAGCGCCAAATGGAACGAGAGACGTTGTTGGCCGAGCCTGAAAACGTTGGCGACGGCAATGGTGGCGACCAATCCGACGAAGATGAAGACGGTCAAATCTACAACCCCCTGAAGCTGCCGCTAGGTTGGGATGGCAAGCCCATTCCCTTCTGGCTTTACAAGCTGCATGGTCTTGGAGTCGAATACGCGTGTGAGATTTGCGGAAATTACGTTTACAAAGGTCGCCGGGAATTCGACAAGCATTTCTCTGGAAGCCTACACATTCACGGCTTGAACTGCTTGGGCATCACATCTAACACCAACCTCTTCCGAGAGATCACTAGCATCTCTGAGGCCATGGCGCTCTGGGAGAAGCTTGAAGCGGAGCGCAAGAAGGACCGGGATTCTCGTGACAACGTCGTGCAGATGGAAGACGCTGAGGGCAACGTCATGCCAGAGAGAATCTACTTGGATCTTCAAAAGCAGGGCATCCTGTAGTCGATAAGGTTGTTGTCAATGGTCCAATGGATTGGGGCTGGGGCTGGGGCTGGGGTCGGTGT
>JAVMSB010000158.1:47128-72867 GCA_031761475.1 Penicillium pancosmium | reverse complement strand
CTCCCCCACCTCCGATTCCCGGATCCAACGACCCCGTCTCGCCTCGTGATTCCTCTGCTACCATCGACGTTGCTATTGACAGTGTAGACATGGGCCGCTTACTTCCCCGTGCAATGACCGCAGCTCCAACATTGAATGCAAGCGAGGCCCGTCAGAGTATCGGCCGGCGCATGTCATTCGACCACCGGCGCAACCGCAGCTCCAACGAGAGCTTCACCAACAAGCTGCGCAGTCTAACTCGCATGCGCAGTAACAGCCGAAGCGTGGAACCGTGGGCAACGCACCAATACGAGAATGAAATGCCATACGAAAGTGTGCAATCGCATACTCTGGCGCCCGGACAGAGCTACGGCATCTGATCGAATGACCCCAACCAAACTACCTCTGATGACCTTGCATGATCTTTTACACTACTACCCAACCACATTTGTTTTCAGTTTTGCTTTTCTTTTTCTTTGGGCTTCAATAGCGTTATCACATTATGTCCTCTCATCTCTTTCTCCCCTTGGTCATTTATACCCACCCTCGCTACCTAGTTATTTTGTGTTATTTATTTTCCTTCGTCGAGTTCTCATTAAGCAAACTGTTTTCCCGGTATTTGGATTACGCCATGGTAGACCCTTAAGTGGTCTTATTACTTTTCTCGAAAATTTCATATCCTCGCTGGCTCCCAGATGCGACAGCCAGTCTTCTGGTTAGGGGAAACTCGTGTTAATAAGAACCGAGTATATTTGAAGCCCGACGCGCGAGATGGATGCAACCTGCAAACAACAGAAACAACAGAAGTCGAGATCCATCAATCACCATTGATTAAACAATCAAGGCGATAATTAATTCACTTGTTAGTCGGACCAAGAGACAATACGACAGAATCAACAGCAGATCTTCAAATAGAGGAACAACGCAAGTTTTGGGTGTTGAAGTTGTTATATGAGCTGAATTTGAGTTCAGTTGAGTTGAGCCGAGCTGAATTTTGGAAGCTAGGGGTATTGCGTTGGGCGTTGTCTAAAATTCAGGGCCCAGAGACCATCTATCTAGAGTGGGCAATAAAAGTAGTCAGGACCAACAATTGTATTTTCATTTCCGTCCTCCAATATGACAATTTTGTCTTCCGTAAATTCTGTAAGGGTCATCTAGATATTTTGGGGGCTAGTGAAATCGTTTAAACAACAGTCTCCTTGCAGGCAATGCCGTATTTCTCCTAAAAATGAACGATTAGCATACTGAGCTTCCTACAAAACGATTTTGTTTCTTGCAGGGAGGAAGAAAAATATCACTAGCTTACCTTAAGCTCCTTGATGAGAGGGTTGTTGATCTTGCCGTTCATGGGGGCGAGAACTCCCTTCTCAGAGAGGGTGCCGTTCAGGACCTGCTTGACAGCGACCGCGCAGGGAACACCGACTGTATATCATTAGTAAACGTTCAAGAGCACATGTTTATCGTGAGTACTTACCAAGCTTGGCCATGGCGGAGTAGCCGTTGGGGTCCAGGCTGCCGTACTCGACGAGAGTGGACAGGCGGGTCTCCTTGGAGCCGTCCTTGTTCTCAACTTCGAACTTGTGTTGCAGGCTTTGGATAGAGGTTAGAGTTGTTTGTTTTTCTGGGTCTCGACTTTCTGAACTTACATGACGATATCACGCTCGCCCTCACCGTACTGCATCTTCTTCTCGAGGGTAGCGCAGATGGTGTCCAGAGGGTTGCCACGGGGGATGGTCTGATGAGGTAGTGTTAGCGAATTACTCAAGTGGTCTTGCCATGGGAAATAATTACCTTCTCATCCGAGAAGGTTCCGAGCCAGCGCAGACCACCGATGATGTGCTGCTTCTGGGTCTCGTCCTTGAAGTTGGTCTTGGCAGAGATAGCCTTGACCAGGGTCTCCTCGTCAGAGGCGGAAGCGCCAAGCTGCTTCTGCAGGACGTCCTTCCAGGCGCCGGCCTGCTTGAAGGTATCCTTCTCAACGTCGTCGAGGAAGCCAATGTCGACAAGGACCTTGACGAATTCGGGGAAACCGGCATAACGGAGAGTACCACTAGATGAATGTTAGGAAATAGGCCAGTAAACAGATAGATATAATATATGTACCGGACGATAGTCTGAGCCTCGGGGATGTTGTAGCGCTCCTTGTAGGGGGTAGAATCTCTGTTGGGGTACGCGACAGTGGCGAAACCGGGGTAGATGTGGTAGGGCTTGGCGGTAGCCATCAGATCTATAACAAGCATTAGTGTATAGATTCCCCAAAATTAGGACATGGATGGATCGTACCGGGGCCAGCAACATCGACGATCTTGCCGTCCTGGTAGAAGCGAGCAGCGTTGCGCAGGGCAAGCAGGACACCACGAGGAGACCTGAATCAATATCTCATTAGCCTCGTATTTCAATGCTGAATTCTCGCGGCTTTCTTACCAGGAGAACTTGTATCCGAGGGGGTTTCCAGAGCTCTCGGGGGCGGGGAGACCACCACAGTATGACAAGAAAGAAATGATCTTTCCACCCTCCTGGTGAACCTCCTCAATGGTCTTGACGGCGTCTGGATAGCATTAGTATTTTATAGAATGGGATTATTCCAGCGCTCAATACTTACACAGGTGGTCGACACCGGGGTCAACACCAATCTCGTTCATGACGGTGATACCGGCCTTCTTGCACTCCTCATCAAGCTCCAGCATGGCAGGGCTGACATAGCTAGTGGTGACGACGTGCTTCTTGGTGCGGATAGCGGCCTTGATGACCACAGCGTGGAAAGCTGGGTATGCTGTTAGCTCGGCCTGGGAAATTTTGTTGTAGATTCGGTTCTTAAAGACGCACTGTAGGGAATCAAGGAAATGACAAGGTCGTGCTTGGCGAGCTCAGCATCGAGGGCCTTCTCGTCACTGACGTCGAGGGAGATGGGGGTAGCACCCTTAACACCGGCGGAGAGAGCCTTGGCGGACTCGAGGGTTCTGCAGGCTAGTAGATTGTCAGCGCATTGATCCAGTATGTCTATAAACCGAAATCCATGATCGATTGCATACCAACAGTCACGGCAATGCCGGACTCAGTGAGAATGTCGAGGGTGGGCCGGGTGACGAACCCCGCGCCAAGCATCAATACCCTATATCGTGCTGTTAGTACAGTTCATTAAAGCGTCAAATAGGGCTAGAATGGGTCGAACATACTTCTGGGCAGCCATTGTGAGGATATGGGATCAATTGAAAGAAATTGACTTGAAATCCGGGATCGGAGGGGAATGTTGAAGCAAAAGAACCGCCTCCGAGTCATCGACCCCACTACTGGCAATATATGCTGGGCCTCTCCGAGCTCGCTTCAAGTCCTCGATTACTCATTCTGCCCCGCGGGTTGCGGGGTCCATTAGGGGCAGGCGGTGGGGAACAACGGGGAACAACCGGCCCGGGGTATTCAGTAGAGTGCTACTAGTACGCATGCTATTGGGGTATGGATATACTAGTAGTAGAATGCGCTCAATTGCCATATGAAAAAATATAGGTAGATAAATGTAATAATACACGCCTATGCAGGAAGAAGTCCCAAGTATTAGATCACCAGTTACGACCGCGGGACGGTCCCTCACTCGACGCGTTTCGCTCCGCATCCATCATCTTGTCGAAGTCGGCCTGGGCTTGGTCTTTTTCACGTCTTCGATCATAGTCATACCGATCCTGATCAATAGGAAGGGAATCGTTTGTCGACCCGGTATCGCTCTGTGCTTGGGCTTGGCCCCATTGACGAGGTGCTGCTGGTCGGGAGCCCTGTGCCGAATTCTGTCGTCGGATACGATCCCAGGCACTACCCGTGGACATACCAGTCATGCTGGTATTCCGGTATTCCGGTGCAGTGGGGCTTGCATCATCCTCGTCGCTAGAGCCGAAAAAGTCCAACTTGGAGTCTGCTTGAGAAGACCCGTAGCCTGAGTTCTGCACGGAGCCATACGAAGACTGAGGGACAGAGGCATCCTGGCCATTTTGACTCGTATCGTAGGAAATTTCACCCTCGGATGAGTCCGTCGCTGACGAGGCACTATCATGCCTAGACTGACCCTTCTTTCCTTGGCCAGTGATACTATAGCGAGTATAGCCCAGGTCCTCTAAAATTCGACCGGCAAAACCATAATCCAGAGTTTTCATACGTCTCTGGCGATCATTCCCAAGTGCGAGCTTTCTCGTTTGTATGTCTTCCGATGTCGAATTCTCCATAGCTGATTTATATCCGCTCAAACGCGGGTCTTGCAAGTCTTGAGCATATCTAAACGCCGCAGCAAATCGCGTGGAGATACCGCTTGTAAAGAGGATGAAAAGCATCATGAAGCATTTTTGACCGAGCATTGTCCTGAAACCTGCCGGGTCATTGAGACGAAACCCATTCAGCCCAGTGAAAAAGTTGGCAAGCGTGGGTTTCTTCGGATAATAGGGAGATTTGCGTGCTCCCATAAATAGATATGACGAGGAGAGAAAATAACCCATTGGGTAGGCCAAGTGTTTGGTGTAAAGCGCTCGAGATCCTGCTGCGGTAAAGACATCGAATTCGTCCTGCGTCGGAATGCGACCCGATGTAACCCACCAGCCCTCAACATCATTAGCCAACTCCCCTGCCAGACTTAATTTCCAAATCGTGGTACCCCAGAAGCCGAGATACAATGTGATAGGGTCGGGCTTCACAAGAAGCTCTGGCCGCACGCGCACGGGATTGCTATGTAGGAGAGCGGGATTCTTGCTGAGTTGAGGGTTGGCGGTTGAGGTAATACCCCCGGGGTTCCCACTTTCCTCAAAGGAAGCATCGTCGAGAACCATGACGTTATGTGCCGGAAGTGATTGATGGGAGCTTTAGCGGAGGTAGAAACTTGGGAGGTCTGAAGCTCTAAGAAGTGACGTTATGAGATTAGTCATCTAGGTATTAGTCAGGACGCATTCGGTCCGCAGTCAAAAGGACTGGTACAGAAACGAGGAGTTAACGTGTCTTGCACTAAGTTTATAAAAGAAGTATGCGAAATATCAAGACACTATTACGACAGATCTAACTATATTGGTGAAAATACACCCATACTAGATCCATACCTGGATAGTGGAAACCAAGTAGGAGCCCCGACTTAAGGAAGTGACGTATCAGCATCAAACCCACGAGTAGCTACTGGGATATTGAATACGGCATGAAGGAAAACCAAAGAATAGATTAAAATAGTAGCTCAATGATCAATCATAATAATTTACCACTTCTCAATATATGGCCGCAGATCCAGCTCGAATGCAAAGGTTGTCCGCGGCTGAGTATGCAAATGCCAATACGAATCCGCAATCTAGTAGATATGGTCAGCTCCCAATGTTTCGAGTAGGGGGAACGTCATATTTCCCAGTTCAAACTTACAGCATCAGGACTCAACTTGGCATCTTCATGCTCGAAAACCCAGGCCTTGGTGCGTGGGATATCAATCACACCGTCAATGATGGCATGTGAGACATGGATACCCTGTGGTCCGAACTCCCGCGCAAGTGATTGCGCCAATGCTCGAAGTGCAAATTTTCCAGTGGCAAAAGCTGCGAAATTAGCTGATCCCTTCACGCTGGCTGTGGCGCCGGTGAAGATTAAAGTTGGTGGGTGAGTTAGCTTTTCTTTCGCTTCGAGGAATAGAGGCAGGGCACGCTGTGCGATGTAGAATGCGCCCTTTCTGTTAAAGCCAAGCAGTTAGTACAGATTTTTATCATTTCATGCTGAATTGCTTTGATAGACCGGCACAGGGGACAATACTCACGCCTGCGCCTCAAATCCCCGAGAGAACTCCTCCTCGGTCAGTTCCAAGAATGGCTTTCTGGCGAAACCACCACCGGAATTAAAGATCGTAGCAGCGAGAGGGGAGTCTGGGAACTTCTTCGCAATCTCATCGAATGCCGAATTAACGCTCTTTGCGTCTGCGACGTCGGTGCTAATGCCGATAGCTTGGCCGCCGCTACTGTTGATCTCTTGCACAACCGGATCGAAATTTTCGGGGTTCCGAGACAGAACAACTACTGAATATTCTTTGGCGAAGCGTCGGGCAATGGATGCACCCTGTTCCTTCTGCATTAGAGGCTAGACTGGAAGAGATCAGACGTCTTGGAAGCATACGGTGCCTGGACCGACGCCAGCGATAACTGCAAGAGCCTTTGGTGCCATGTTGAAGACTATTCCTTTCAAGAAATCGTTTCTAAAACTTATCTTTTCCACGGAGCGGGGGGATGAAATAGGATTAAATAGGATGATGCGTTCGGGGTGTCATCCCCGACGCTTAGAAATGCAGCGGGGGATTGATCATCACTTCGGTGAATGATACCATCCGTGGGGAATGGGACTGGTATCACGCTATAACCTCGGGATATTGATGATAATATCAAAATTCAGCCGAGTATCTCCCATGACACCATGATTCTGCAATATCTCATGTTTCCTACTACTACTAACTATAAGTCTAACTACAGTAGTAACTAAGTGTAGATGTAAAGTGGATCCTAGTTGTGCCTGAGGCTGCTATCGCGCGATAAGCTCCGGATTTTTCCAGCTTCATCGCATCTCATCGCATTGCATTACAACAGAACTTGAACTTACACTTGAACACCCCTTACAATATACAATCATGGACCCTCCAGACCCTCTCCTCACCGAGCTCTGCTCAATATGGTACTTCCCACCCATTATACCTCCCATCAAGCCAACCCAACGGTATCCCATTCTAACAACCACCCCGAAACAGCCACATCAATCCCCCCAAATACCGCTGTCCACGCTGCTCAACCCGAACCTGCTCCCTACCCTGCACAAGACGCCATAAACTCTGGTCCCAATGCTCCGGCGTCCGCGACCCAGCCGCCTACCTCAAGCGCAGCGAACTAGCCACCCCGTCCGCTTTCGACCGGGACTTCAATTTCATTTCTGGCATTGAGCGCTCGCTCGAGCGCGCCGAGCGCGATGCTGAGAATCGTGGTATCGATCTCGCACAGACGGCTGCTGAGTCTGCCGATGCTGCCGGCAGTGGTGAACTGGCGCAGAATACTGGCGCTGTCGCTGGACAGAAGAGAAAACACCCTGGTGGAGGTTTGGTCAAGGGTGAGGCGGGTTTCTTGCGTGGCGCGGAGGCTGGTGGTGTGAGGGTTGTTAGGGCGCCTAGGGGAATGTCGAGGAATAAAGCGAATGGGTCGAGGTGGCATCCCAAGTAAGTTGTGCTATGCTCTTTTGATCTCCTGCGGAACTTCTGGGGACTAATCGGTATGCTGTGGTACAAGGCATAAGTGTTTGAGTTGGTCTGTCGAGTGGATCTCTGCGTCTGGCGAGAAGGTTGTGAGGAATTGTCTTGAGACGGGCTTTCTCTCTGAGGCTTATAATCGTGCTTTTGCTCTGCCGCAGGAGGACAGATCTGTGAAAGAGGAAAAGGGGGAGCAAAAAGAAGGTGCTTCTGTGAGTCTGGATCAGTCGAATCCACCTTCGACTTCTGAGGCTACTCCAACCACCGATGCCTCAAATGAACAACAACAACAAACTGCGCCGTCGTCAACTTCAGATCCGGTCGAAAAATCTACAGAGACAACAGAAGAAAAATCACCAAAGCTACCGATCGGCCCGCATCGTGATGTTTACTTGTACATCCACCGTCCCCAAACGAAGACAAAAAAGCCGGTTCTGGCTCCCTTGCCCCCATCAGCAACACTAGGGTCCGTACTACGGGACCGTACGGTTCTAGAATTCCCGACTATCTACGCTCTGCCTGACTCGGTGGAGAAACTCGGCGCTGAAAATGAAGACGGGCTGTTTATTCTGGAAGAGGAATATCTACGGACCGCAGATCCCGAAGAGATTAGCGGCAAGTCCGGTGAGCTGGAGCTTCCGGATACGGGCGCTGAGCAAGATGTGGAATCAGAGCTACAAAATCTGGACGAGAAGAAGGTGATGGAGGTCCTGACGCAGGATCTCTTTGAGCCGGTTCCTGAAGAGGGGACGTCATGATTACAAATGAATTGGACTTGTCGCGCCCAGCTACATATAGGCGATTGACAATATCAAAGAAGGACATTCAATGTACAGTGTACTATATTCATGTTCGATTTGGTCAGTCATACACATAGAGGGTCAAAAATAATAACTATGGGTGATCTTATCTATATCCAAGCCATTGGATAGTTAGGTCATTTGCGTCAGCAATTTTGCTATTCAAGGTTACAACGTCCGGACTCTCGACTGGGACAGCAGGCTTCGACAGGACGTCGACTCTTTCGTAGGGATTATAGGGTACGAAGAGGCAGACATCTCGAAATATTTTTCGGTAGCCAGCGACTAGTCGATTGAAGCGAGACGGAGCGCGGCCCCATGGGCATACAGTGCGAACGAATGTTAGACGGTTTCAAGTTCACTCGGACGAGGGTACAGCCTGTACCATCGAGGAGTTAATCAGATTGATCAGGATGATCGAAATAAACAAAAACACCCAAACACCAGCACCCAGAAGGGAAAGGATGCCCAGGGGTATTGAACTAATTCACAAAAATTCACAAAATACATGAAATGCCAAATATAACACCAAGGGGGTATGCAAATGCCGCTATGCATAAAAAAATAAAACCATCAAATCAAAATGAGAACACCAAGGCATATATGCAATGATAAAATGCAAACTGATACTCAGCAAGGTATGTGTTGAGGACAACGCAAGCCTTAGATAGACAATCGCTCACGCGAATGCTATAGATATCCTGTGCCAAACCACGGGATATTCAAAAGCCCTTGGAGGGCCGGGTTTGTCTGTTAAAGACAACCAGGACATCTTTACTTCCTCTAAATGACCAAGTTTGACCAAAGTTCTGATTCCAAAAGGTTGCTGCCAACACTTCCAAAACAGTCCGAGGGTCTCCAGAGTCATTCAATCGGTAGTTATGACAGAACTGAACCTGCAGGTATGTATCCTTGGGGACAAAGCCTGTGGGTATGAGCAATCACCTCACGCGACTGCATGATATTCCGTGACAGAATTAAATTGCCCTGGGGGGCTGGCTTTCGCAAGACGAAAGAGCCGGGTATCTTCCAACCCTGGCGGACCAAGTGTCCGCGCTGGACGCCAGTATAGCAGAGCAGAAGGAGCAAACTCCATTCAAATGCGGAAGGCAATTCCAGAGGTTGAGAGAGGTTTCAAAATCCTGTAGTAGGATGGGGTGTATCTAGAACCAATCTAGGAGCAATCATTCCGAAGAGGCAGTGCTTGAGGTGTCGGCCACAGAGCCACCTTCCGGGTATTCCTGCTCAGGTGCCTTGGCGGCGACCGAAGCCTTCATTGAGACCCTCATGGCCTCAGATGAGGATATCGGCTGAGTGGGCACAGTGTTCGGGATGGTAGGAACGTCCGGAGCCGTTGGCTCAGGGACACTAGTCTTACCAACCCGATGACTGGCCTTTGAATCGGTAGGCGACATGCCTGCCTTCTCAGATCCGCTAGGCTTCATCTTCAGCCGGCCTTGTTCAAGGGCGCGGAGGACGTTGCCGATATCTTGCGGATCGATGGATCGGAGTTTGCTCATAGCATCGTCCGAAACATCAGAGAACGGGTTCCATCCTAGCTTGTCCATCTCTTCCCCAGAGGTTGAAGACTTCGAGGCTATAGATGGACCGGTAATCAGTCGGTGGAGGAAGGTGTCCGACACGCTAGGACGGCGTGGGATCTTCACCGGCTTAGACTTGGAGCTTGTGCTTGTCGAGGTGACTTCGTCTTGTTGACGCTTCAAAGGACGAGCAATGGGGACGTGACCCGTGGGGCCATCGCCGACCTCATTTCGGATTTTATAGTATATTAAACCAAGAGTGGCAGCAAGGGCCTGGTGGGCAGCTTCGGGGAAGTGGCGAACAGCTTCCTCGCGAGTCAAGTTGTTTGACCCGTCACTTGAACTGCTGGAGTCACTGTCATCGGCAAAAAGGTCGGTGGCATTCATCCGACACCAGTCCTGGTAACCACCCAGCTGGTAGAACTCAGCCAGTTCAACCAATCGATGAACTATACATATCATGGTTAGAATGGAGAAGGGGGACATATCTATACTTTTTAAACGCTTACCTCGACTGCGTTTCTTCAGGCACCAAAACCTCCACACGGTACGCGGGAAGTACTTGGGCCATTCGAGGGAACCATCATCAAGGATGACGGGGACAGGGTTGATTGGAGCATGAATAGTGTGTGCCAGCGAGTTGAAGCGAACCCGTTCGGAGTGTCGCATTCGAGATTCCATCGAGTCCATGCGCATGTGAAGACTCGTTTCCATCGCGTGCATTTGGCGTGTGAGTTTATGTTCAAGAGTGAGGAGATCCGTACGAAGCTGGTTGGCAGTAGACTGAAGCTTGCTGATATCGATTCGAGAAGCACAAACATCCGATTTCATCTGCTCAGCATCGATCTGAAGCTGCTCCACACTCTTCTGCAACCGATCAACATCTCCACGCAGGAACACAGTCTCGGTACCGGACTGGCCGATACTAGACTTGAGTTGGAAGATACTAGTCTTGATCTGGTCAACATCTGAGCGAAGAGCCACCACATTCAGATCGATACGGTGAGAGATGATGCGATGGTTCTCAAATTCACGGCGAATGTGCTCATCCTCGCGGTTGCGGCGGTCGACGTAACCATCCTTGGTGAGGACGTTGGAGCGCAGCTCGAGCACACGCGAGTCCAGTTGGTTCATGCGGTCATGGAGGTGGGTGAGAGATAGTTCGTTTCGAGGCGGTGTGGTTTCGCGTCGAACAGATAGGCGAGGACTTGACATGGAGAGAGAGGTGCTGGAGGTACAGGAGAGACTCCTTTCAAGAGTGGTCATGGAGGACATTTCGAAAAATTCGGCAGAATGCGGCGGTCTATATGAACATGTTATATGATGGTGATGATGCTGGTGATGATGGTGTTCGCGAGAGCGATTCTCTAGACAGTGCAATCGTCCATTGTGCCGGATGTGTGGTGGGTGGATGATTCTGGGGGGGCGAGCAGTAGAAAAGGGCGGACGACAAAGAGAAGGGGGGTCGCACACAGCCTTTAGCCCCGTCAGCCGGCCGGGTCGGATTGCCTGCCACGCATCATTACTCACCCACCATCGCCCCCCAACTTCTGATTTAAAAGAATTTCATTTGCTCATCGACTTGACTCATATTATTTATCCATTATTTTCAATTTTTCTCATTATTTCCAAGCAAGTCAAAGGCAGAAAACCACAATGAGGATTAAATACAGATTGTGACCAACGCCATACAGCAGCCCTGCGCATGGCTTGGCGTGCAGTAGTGCGACGCATAGTCCGTAAAAGGCATTTCTGGTGGGGCGCCTCACCATTTGATTGGTGATCATTGGTTGTCTGGTGGTCGCCACCGCTGGCCGATTGGTGCAACACTCGCATCTTAGCGCAGCGGCTTGCAGGACACGATGTGAGGGCCGAGCGCATCCGGCACAATGATGACACCGCCGTATCCGTATTACCTTCAACCATGCCCCAAGGAAGTATAGCCCATCAATGATAAAAATAGACAGCATAATCAATAACTTTCCAGTACGAGTATTGCTTCTAGGATAAGATGAAATTTTTAAATTGAGAACAAAAATATACTACATTAATGAATCAACCCAATACAACTGTGATCCGTACTTAGGCGCTGTTAGTCACATTGAGTCACGGGGTCTTGATTGCATCGCAGCCTGACCCAATCAGGAAATCATGATGCCCTAACTCCACGGACTACTAAATAGTCACCCGATCTCACAATGTGGGCACTGTCTATTTGATGGAGATAACTCATTGTATTTTGTGATACAAGACCACTCTCCTCGCACCTCGATTGTATCTTAGAATTGTTCACACAAGGCTACTAGACTTCTTGATATACAAGCGGCTTGGAACTTATCTCGATCCTACCTAGGACGCTCCTCGTATCAGATAGAGTAACTACTGGATAAATTCAATACCCATGGATCTTGAGTTGAAGTGAAAAAAAACCCGGTGATGTCTATTGTACCCTAGGGTAGTCCGCCTTGGCTGGCACTTCGAGATCGCAACTTCCTCGCCATCAATCACCAGCGTAACTGCCCGAACTCAAGCAGAAACTGAAGTGACTTGAAGGGATGGGAAAGCCTTCAAGATGCTTTATCTCCACTCTTGTCAATCTTTCACTTTCCTATGTTCATGCCCAACTGATCCACCATGAAGTCAGGCAGTCTTTCATCAGGCATACTGCCGCTTGCCTCACTCTCACTCCTCTTGTACAGCACACTCGTCTTGTCCAATCCAGACCCTCTCATTAACACCACATCAACCCATCCCTCTAACAAGGTACTTCATGAGTGCGATTGCTTCACCGTCTCCGGTCCAGATCCGGGCTACTATCAGCACTACAAGCTTTGGGACTTCCGCGAGATGTCGTTCGATAGACGAATCGATCCCATACCACCACCACCTGATGTCGATGACGAAGATGACGAAGAGTTCGCAGACGATGATACTGAGTCTTTCCCCCATCAGGGAGGTAACCAGTCCATGTGGTTCTTCGAAACGGGCTTCGACAAGGATTGGATGAGCCAGCAATGGGACCGCCCAGGCAACTCTAAAGCCCCAGTGGACATGATCAACTCCAAGCGAAACGTCTTCTTCACCAGAAACTACGATTTGGAGGATCCTCGCGCAACATATCTCGTTCTCCGTACCACCCGCCACGAGCACTATACTTCCACCGCAGAAATCGAGACTCGAGTTCGCAATATCTACCGCTGCTCCCTCCGCGTAAGACTTCGCATCTTGCCAGCAAGTATACCGGTGGCATCGCCATCCAATATATCAAACGACAGTTCCTGGCAACCTTCCATTCCAGTCCTGAACAATATACCGGGAACGGTTACCAACAGCACCACTGCGCTCTCAGGGGATAGACCTCACCCCGGCGCGTGCGTCGGCATCTTCACATATCATGCACGGAATTGCGAGTCGGATATTGAAATCTTAACCAGTGATCCCTCCTATCGGGTCCGATACGCAAACCAACCCGACTACGACCCCATAACGGACGAAATGATCCCCGGCGCAAGCACAGTCGCAGACCTACCAGTCCCCTGGACCCGGTGGTCTACTCATCGACTCGATTGGCTCTCGAGCGCTTCGCGCTGGTGGGTCGACGACAACATCCAAGACTCCAAAACATATCGTGTCCCAAATCTTCAAAGCAGGCTGGTCATCAACCTCTGGAGTGACGGCGGCGTCTGGACTGGCGACATGGCGCTGGGCGATAGCATATTTCTCGGAATCGAGTATATCGAACTAGCATATAACCGGTCCTCGGATGGGTCGAGGGGAATCAATATCCCGCCCTCGCAGCGACATGGTGGACATCAAAAGTCGAATGATAAAGTGTCTATCTCGGATATCGAGGAAATCGAGGAAGAATCGTGGGAGCCGGATACGGATTTGGTCACTGGCAGCGCGAAGAAAAAGAAAAAGAAGAAGTGCAAGAAGGGCCGCAAGGGGGATAAGTGTAGGAAGAAGCTCCCTAGGCCTAGGCCCAAGAACCCGTCGCATCATGGTCCAATGGAGCCGCCTTGTCGACGCGCTTGTTATATCGATGGCGAGAACTTCAGGCATGATGTTTTCGGTTAAGATGTTTATCTTTACCTACTATCTTCAAGTTCTGTCTCTGTTCCAATGAGAGATGCCCTAGTGCGTTGGAGAGTGTATTATTATAGACCAGTCGAACCCTTGAAAAAATACCGAATTCGGGTCTTCAGTTCGATAAAAGAACGAAAAAAAAAAAGGTGCTTTGTATTTCTCTTTCCTTGGAGTCCTATGTAGCCAGTCGGTAGTGTTTGTGCCGTGAGCGTAGAAAGGATCTAGATAGAAAAACGAAGCGGAATGACTTAAGAATAGAGTGAAGGGGAAGCAGGCAGTGGCTTGCAGGATTGTGGGGGGAAATATGAAAAAAGGCCAATGAAGGCGCCGTTTGCACCTCTTGGACCGTCAACAACATGGGGTATCATTTAAATTCATTCAAAGCATCAAAAGTCAATGAAAAGGAGTAAAGGGAAGAAACAGCCGAACCAAACCCATGACCGTCCGATCCTGTCTTTTCTAATTCGCCATGCGCGCCGAAGTATGTTTTAAGTGGAAGCCATAAACGCCAGACACGAGGTCTTGATGAAGGGTTAAAGGGGGCCTGCCATTGGTCGAAGGCAGTCCCCTCTTATGAGCATTTTATGGTGGGGAATAATTGGAGTTGAGGTGATCTGGTGTTCAAAGTAGAGTGTTCCCCATCTTATCGACGGGACAAAAGTCACCATGGAGACCACCGTTCATGAGTTCCGCGACGATCTTCTGCCGCAGATTTTTAGTGTCGTTAGGCCCAAAAGCGGTTGGTTCGATTTCAAGCGCAATGGCCTTTGCGTTTGTGAGGAGGAATACACCGCAATCACTACCATTATCTTGCTGGGAAGATTTGGATGGGATAACGTTCCACTCGTCGTCGTCATATTTGGCGCCGAGTTCGCCACGGAGCCATTCCTTGATATTTTTGACTTGTCTCGCGCCTTGGCGACCCATCCGGTCGAGTGAGTCGAAATACTCGATCGCACGGTCTGCTGGTCGCACAACTAGGAGAGTCCAATGTGATGACTCATGGACCGGGATGAACACTGTCTGTACATCTAAAAGACCTTCGCCGCCGATTTTGGCACGGTTAGCCCAGCGCCGGACGCCTTGGTACCCTTTATCTCGCAGGGTAGTATAGAAGAATGTGTTAAACGCGTGAAAGCGCGGTCGTTCGTTTCCGGTATTATCGGCTGATTGGCGAAGGTATTGAACGAGAACTGTTAGGTAGGAGTTTATGACCTCGTCGTTGAGCCATGATAATGTCTTGAGACAGGTTGCAATATCCCTGGGGTATAGCTCGTCTCCAGATGGAATTTTTGCAACTGCACAACCTGATGAGCTTCTCATGGCGTCGGAGACTCGAGTTAACCACTCGTAGGAAAGTTGGCGCACAGCTGGTCCTTGCGGTACGATTCGGTGGGGTCGGAGTTGATCTCGCTCTAATGCTCTCCGTTCCTTTTCGTGCGCTTCCCATTGCGATGAGTAGATTGATGCGATACGATTTGGTGGTAATGGTTTCCTCTCTCGGGCGAATAACTGAACCGCTGAGACTGGCCTTCCAAATGGCAGTCTTTCATATGCCATCGACCGCCGCATCCAAGGGTCATCAATATCCACGTCATCTTGGAGAGATGGCCTGGGAATCGCTTTTGCGGGGGCAGAGGTTGGCGGTTCGACACGTTTCGGTGGTGGCGTAAAGCTTGGTCGCGCTGGATGTAAATGCGACCCCAGTGGTGTGTGTAGAGCTGGGAGATTTCTGGGGGTTTCTAATCCCAGCCGTTCCAGTCGTTCCGTTGGAATATCATCGTCGGAGGGAGTACTCGGCCGTTGCGGTTGTGGCAGATGCGCCGAGGGTGATATTGACGGTGATGGAGGGAACGCCCCTGGCATCCATGAACTGTCATCTTCGACATTGCGCGTATCTGATGCGGCGGCAGTTAGTATTCGCGATGCGAGCAGTTCTTCCAGTGTTCTTGTCGATACCTCTTAAATCTTGGGCTAGCTGTTGTGAACTAGTCCCTTCGCTAGTATCATCGGTTGCTGTTGGGGAGCCAGCATCGAAGACTGGATCCGATTTCTCTCGCCATGGGAGGAACTTTTTGAGTGTTGTAGAGAGCCACATATTGCGTGTTCTGTAAATTGGGGTAGGTGAATTGGATGACGAGGTTCACTAGGTGAGGCGCGCCGGTGGGTGGGTGGAAACAGGGGTGGTTAAGATGAATGAATCGGATAGTTGAGAGAATCGAGGTATGAGATTGGAAGACAAGAACAAGCAGCAGCGCCCATCATTGAGAGGGACAGCTCAGCGAGTTAGTCCTTGTCGCGGAAGTTGAAGAACGACGGAGCGCGACCTCCATTCCCCATAATGCACCATTATGTCAGCAACTTTTGGCGATCATGGGTCCTGCAGCCACGCGTGATGAAATACCTATAGTGCCCTTACTACCACGAAAAAAAAAGTTGGCATTTTAATTTTATCTTTTATTTTAAAGGGTTCTCTCATTCCAATTCGTCGATTGATTTTAATACAGCCATGAAGGCATAAGGATACAAGATCGCGGTCACATATGTACATGCGTCAGTCCGAACTACATCTGTCTCCGAAGGGCGCGCTTCCAGCACAGCCCGCTGAACTGGAACGGACCCAGCAAGCTCAAGTACTCGCGAGAAAACAATAGTGATTCACGCCATGCAATTAATTCGGGACGCCGAGCCCACACAACTCGAATACGGGGGGCGCGGTATTGATCACGACCCAGGGGATTCCTATATTACACGATTAGAGGGAGACATTTGAATAGTCAGTTGCACATACCTGCATATACAACCAGCTTGGTCACAACCTCCACATCATATCGCACACGAGGCTTCTTAATCTGGGAGAAGACTTCCTTCTCATCCGTTCGGGACGTATTGAACTCGGGGGGTGGGAGTGGCGACGATCGGGGGATATTGGCATCCTCCTCCACAGCGGCCGAACCGGGGCTACCCCTGCCCATCATTCCCTCGTATTGATCCAGCTTGGAAGTCTTCCTAGCTAGAAGAGGAGTTCCATTGGGTCTGACATCCGAATCCGCAGGAGATTCACGGCTGCCGGATAAGCTTTCACGTCGGCGCTTCTCCCGATATGCCAACGTCTCATATGCATCGGCTTCAGACTGTGGACCGATCGAGATGGCGCGACGTCGAGGGTGTCGAATGGTGGTGATGATGGATGGGATATCGGAGAAATTGGGAAGGACATCGTTGTCTTTCAAATTGGATGGAACCGTTGTATAGCGGCTGCGCACTAGGGTTAGAATCTGCTTATATGGCTGGATATTATAACACTGAATACTCACGAGGCAGTGGTGAAAAATCGCCGAGGTAAGAGGAGACCGAGCTTCTCCAAACTGCGAAAGACAGGCGGAAGAATGCGAAGTAAGGTGGGCTTTGTGATCTCTCTCCAAGCAAAAACACACAAAACTCCAACAACCAGGCGGAGCGCTGTCTTGGCGATTCCAATAGTCTCGAAGTCGTAAGGAATAGTACCAGGTAGGGGTTCATCCCAGGCAAGGCTAGACCCAGTGAAATACCAGGATCCCACGTCCACGCCAAGCGTAACGCCGGCAAAAGCGACGCTGTCATCATAACAAGGACAATCATCCACCGGCTCCGGGTGAATGCGAACAAGTACCAGAATTACTATCGGGATGACGAGAATCTCCTTCAGGTTCGCCGAGAGGAGATAGTCATCGAATGCGGGGCCCAGGCTAAACTGCGCCAGGCCAATCAATACGCCCAAAATGCAGCCCACGACAACGTCCAGCATCCCATGCATACCACAATATAATCGGCCCAGAACGATCGACGTGAGGTACAGGTATGTGACAATCTGGAGGATCAAGCTCGTTTGTGGGTTCACGGTCGACTCGGGGGAGTTAAGAAGTAAGATGGCGTAAACTGCCACGGAGACAGCATTGGTTGAATGTGTCGAAGGGAATCCATATTCGAGAGCAGCAGATCCAGAATGAGTGATGCGCTGGAGGGGTGGCGAGAGTGGCCGGGGAAGACATAGCAAGTCTTTGATGAAGCCGCTGAAGAAAACACCGGCGGCCAGGATGTGTACAAGTCTGCGCGGATATATATCAGTAAACCATGATTGACCTTCCAAATATGCTCAATGACTCTCGGCGACAACCTACCCACGACCCAAGCTAGTATGGCCACACCAGAAGAGGAAGGGCAAGAAGACCATGAAAAACGTGTGGGTACCGAGGTTCGCGGTAAACGCAAAGTATGAGTCTAGTGTCGGCGTGCGAACTTTCTCCTGGGCCCAAGCAAGATAAGGAGTCTCATATCGGATTAATGGTAGTAGCTTCTGTCGAGGCCAGTAGCGCCAGAGGGGTAGTCGGCTTGAATCTATCGCGAGTCACAAGCAGAGCTTAGATTAGCGATGATCGTAGCGGGGCAGGGGTTGAAGACCAGGAGATAGTATGGGGAATGCGCGTAAGGCCTCTGGAAGAACTAACAGTGATTAAGACTCTTGAGCCCAGCATCGGGCTGGTCCTTTATGGGGTTGCCCATCGTGTGCTATCGATCCGGGGTGCGATTGGAGGGTCCTCCATATATGGACAGGCCGGTGCCTGCCGCTCGATTCGGAAAAGTTGAGACTCAGCAGGAGAACATAAGGAGCGGTTGAAAGTTGGATTGTGAGATTAATATAGGATGGGCTTAAGATGTGATCGAGGGTCGAGGGTCGAGGACTCGGAAAGATGGATCGAAGATCGGGGGATCCCAGCTGGAGACTCGCGGCCGCGGCTCTTGGCCCCTGACGTGCCATGTGTGTGTGCTTAGTCATGCCCGTTGAGAGGCGGTGGCAGTTACGGGACATGGGGATGTATGCTTAACTATTATTTGGACAGAATGGAATCTAAGAAATATAGTGATTCAAGCTCCTGAATGGGTGTACTATATTATGATGGCAATTTCAAGTTGAATTGCGTGGTTGAGACTCAACCTGAATTGGTGGTGAAGATGCGTAGGATATAGATACATACTACCTACATATTTATCTATAGTGGGTAGACTGTGTAGATCTTCAAGTTCAAGTTGGTACAGGCAGTAATATTAGAATACTAGAACTGGCTATGTAGTGAGCACACTGCTTGTAATACTCTCCCTAGGTATGAACGATCACAAAACGGCTTCCAAGGTTCAAGTTGTAACATAAATATACTAGTAGTAATACTACTACCCATGTGGTGGTACCTGAAAGCCTCAACATCCCAACCACCGGAAACAATACTCTCCACTTCCCAGGCACCATCTAGTACTTTTCAATACCCCTCATTATATCGCTTAGAATCACTCATCCTCAGCCCCACCAATCTTGGTGGAAGTATATCATATCACATGACGCGGCCACCCCGAGGCAAAGACAGCGATCCGGTTTCCTGGAGAGCTGAACGGTGGGGATGTTGGGGAGGGGCATTATGTGGACATTTAGTGGAGGCCAGACGAAAAAAGAAACCTGATCGGAGGCAGAGACCGAATCAAATTGAAACTGACAGGCACAAGACTGGCAAATCGAGGGCCGCTCCGCCCTGGCGTCATCGAGGGACGGCCGTTGCTATGGCAGCCGACGACCTCCAACAGGTAAACACGGGTCTCGCCCGGACGATTGACCCTCCCAGCTTGGATGTCGATCAAGATCTAAAATCGATACACCACCCTGCTCTTCTTTCTTTTTCATCTCCCAATCTCATTCTTCCCAAAGACACCTCACATCCATCCAACCCCCACCACCAACGAACTTCAGCCGGTTGCCGTCATACTCGACCACGACCCGCAACCCGCATTACTACGACAAGAACAAGAACAAGGGGGTTCCATTCCAACCTGCCATCCACATCATGGGCTCCATGTATGACGACCAGTACTATGCGGCTTCGCGACGCCGCTCGATTGCAACTCCTCCTCCTCCATCCATGTCCCCTCATCACAGCCGTACCCGCAGCCACAGCGTGCGAGTGAGCAACGGCACCGCCAGCACCCACACCAGCTTCTCCAGTGCTCAAATGTCCGAAGCCACAAATATCACCCAGCCACCATCCTACTCAAAAAAGTTTGTCGTCGTCGGCGATGGCGGCTGCGGCAAGACTTGCCTGTTGATCAGTTACTCGCAAGGCTACTTCCCAGAGGTATGTTCCCTATACTTTTCTATACTTCCTATCCATGGTTGAGGCGCGGGGCGATGTACTAAGACTAGTGCAGAAATATGTCCCCACTGTGTTCGAAAATTATATCACCCAGACCACCCATCGACAGTCAGGGAAGACTGTCGAGTTAGCGTTGTGGGATACTGCCGGTCAGGAGGAGTATGATCGTCTTCGTCCACTGTCCTATCCCGAAACCGATCTTCTATTTGTGTGCTTTGCCGTCGACTGCCCTGCATCGCTGGAAAATGTTGTAGACAAGGTGAGCCATCAACAGTTTTCTGCCATTTCGTGCTTGATTTCAATTTCTAATAAAACGACCAGTGGTACCCCGAGGTTTTGCATTTCTGCCCGACAACCCCTATTATTTTGGTCGGCCTCAAGTCAGATCTCCGTGGCAAGCGAACCTGCATTGAACTCCTCAAGACGCAAGGCCTGACTCCCATCACACCGGAGCAGGGCCGTGGAGTTGCCCAGCGCATGGGCGCGACCTACGTGGAGTGCAGTAGTAAGGAGATGCGCGGGGTGGACGAAGTCTTTGCCAAGGCAGTAGACACCGTTATCAACATCGAGGAGCAAGGCTACACAGCTCAAAAATCCTCGCATATCCGCACAAATAGCAAGCCTTCCGCCGGCGGGGGTCGACCGGGAAAGAAGATCAAGAAGCGAAGCTGCAAGATCTTGTAAAATCATGCCATCTCATCATCGCCTTTTCCTCCATTCATGACCGACCCTTTCTTCATTCCCTTCTCTCTCACCCCCCTCGTCCGATATGATAAAGCCTGGTTGCTTCATCGGCCGTGCTTAATTCCTGCCCTGTGGATGTGCCGGGCCACCGCGCCACAAGCTGGATAAAGCTGGACATGAATTGCAAAAATTTCCTTCCCTTGGTGTCGGGGGACGCTGCGCGCTCTCGACCGATCTGTTTCTCTAACGGCGGCTTTCTGAACTTTCTCCATCCTTGCCTTGTTGATCGATGACTTGTTTGCCTTTTCTTTTCTTTTCCCTTTCCCCTTTCTCCCATTCTGTGTATTTTCATCTCATGACCCTTGTTCCTTTTCTCCTGTTGGCTCTCATGACCTGGGTCTTTGCCCTTTGTTGGCATGCATGGGACTGGTGTTCTCGCTTATGTTACCTGATACGAATTTAGCAATACAGCCTTTGCATTTCATACTGGGTTACTTCTCGTAGGCACGCGTGTATGAACGTAGGGCGCCCGTAGATTTACTCTTCTTAACTGATATAATGCTATGTGAAATGGTATCTCAAGTAAAATGTAATCAACACCAACGCCAAAAGACGATCAAATCCAGTCAACTTCACCGAAGCTCTCACTGGTTGACCATCGACTCTCCTTCATCTTCTTCATGCTTATGCTGTCCGCCGGAGTTGCTGTGTCCGGCGCTCTCCCCGCTGACATTTCGTTTCCCTTGGCTGGCTTCCTCAAGCTCCTCCTCCTGCCGGCCCATAAAGTTCTCAAATTGCGACCAGAGGGCTTCCACAGAACCAAACTCATTGCCGACCTGGCGGAGTTAGCGATTGAATTCAATGTGACCTTCCATAGCGAAGATGAGGCAAGAAGCGTACCGTAATGATGCTCTCGAGGTTTCGGTTCAACCGATTCATGTTCTGGAGAACCTGCTCCATACCCTAGCCCCATAATTAGAATTCAACACAAGCAGCGAAGATAATTTACAGCCCCAGCGGAAGATATGCACTCACCACCGCAATTTCCCGAACCAATTCCTCGCGTTGTTGCTCAAAGACCGTTGGGGACGCGCTGCGTCTGCCGCCGGGGGTTTCAGAGATCCAAGCCATGGTGTAGCTTTAATACAAAAAAGAATTCAATGAATTGTAAGACGCAGGCGAGTTCTTAATCGGCAGTGAAAGGTTACGGTAGATTGTTCGACACGAGAATGGTGATGCGAGGTAGGTTGTGTGAGGGGTCGGGTTGCGTGGTGGACGTCGGGCAACGGGGGACTAGGGCTCTTCGATAAGACTAAGCTGGGAATGCGGACCGAGCTGTGTAGTGTCGGTTCACGTTGGTGCTCCCTCTGCAGTTGCTGTGTCCTGCTTGAGGCTGTCTTTGCTGGAGTGTTTTGGGGGGAGAAGTTGTGGTGGGGCATTGGGTATCTGATAAGAGACCCGATTGGTGACGCGTTAGGGTGCTTCGGGTTTGCGGCGCGGGGAGAGCATCCTTTTCTTCAGCTAAAGCAAACAAGCACCTAATTTCTGAGATTTTTGCTAGCAGAATCATGAATGACTCGACTTCGTGCTTAGGTCTAATTCGATGATGCCATGGAGGCTGGTAAATCTCTCTCTAGCATCGGCTGTGGCTCCAGGTCGTGGGCTGGGCAATATCGAACTTCTACAACGTGTTTACCATCAGTGGAGGCATCTGGCTTTAGCTCCTTGGGTATCGTTGCTGTTCGTCTTCGCCTATTTTAGATCATGGTGTTCATATTTTCCGTTTTCCAGCACCTCTGTATCCTGTGCCATGTTCAAAGTTACCAGAGAGAAATCTCCTACTGTTACTTTTGAACTCTTATTCTGCATACTCGGTCGCTGCACCACTTAGAGCATGGATTTACTACAGTTTGAATTCTTGATAATTTATTACTAGGAAAGAGATATCTCCAAACCAGCAAGAGTAACCCCTAGGTGTTGCACCTCGGCTCGAACGCTCAGTAATCTACGTTCACTAATCTACGTTCAGTCATCAAGATTATTGGTCTTGGCAATCCCATACCGAAACTTGAACCTATTAGCTTTTGACTGTACCTAGGCATATATGTACAAACTGTAACTAAACGAGGGGAACTTCACATTCAAGTTTTTTCCGAGGCCCGGGATCGATTGTTTGATTCGGTTGAAAAGTCAGTCATATCTTTAAATATCAACTTTCCGCAAACGCATTTTTCATATTCTTCTGCAAGCTTCAACATCCTTTCAAGTGATTGAAAAGAATCAATCCATATCCGCAAGATGGTTGGCGGTACTCGAACTATCGCCCTTCCTGATACCTACGTCAACGCACCTGATAGCCCTATTCGCGTTTCTAATTCCCCGGACTTGGCATGTGGAGTGACACCCATCCAGGTCGTAACCTTAAATAGACCCGACAAACTAAATGCAATTACAAGGGGCATGATCGATGCTCTTATTACGTTCTTTTCGACCATCGATGTGGATGATCGAGTCAAAGTCGTCATCCTGACAGGCACAGGAAGAGTATTTAGCGCTGGAATTGACCTCAACGGTGACTTCAGCCATGCGAAAAACGAATTGCGACCTAGTGAGATGCGGGATCCGGGAGGCACACTGGCACTTTCAATGTTCAATTGTACCAAACCCATTATAGTGGCTTACAATGGCCTCTCCGTCGGCATCGGAATGACGTCCACTCTAGCGGCAGCGATTCGGTAAAGGCCTACCATCATCCTCATCACCTTCTCCTGATGATTTCAAAGACTAACTTAGATCCAGTATTGCACCACGTAATGCAGAATTTGGGTTCCCCTTTTCAAGAATTGGGCTTACAATGGAGTCGTCCAGTTCCTTTTTCCTCCCGCGTATGGTTGGATATAGCAACGCCACATACTTACTAGCGACTGGACGACGATATCCCGCACACTCGCATGTCCTCCACGGCATTTTCGCGGAGCTTCTTCCGGAGCCTAAGGATGTTTTCCCCCGCGCAGTTGAACTTGCTCAAGACATTTTGTCGAACGTTAGCACCATGGCAGTTCATGTAAATCGGCAGCTCATTTGGCGGAACCCTGGTACTGCAGAAGGCGCACATCTGGTGGACAGCCCTCTCCTTTACGACATGTTTGGTGGAAGGTAAAATTCCCTCGCAATATAGATCTGGTCCTCATGATCATGACCTTTACTGACTCACTCAGGGACCATCTTGAATTCAAAAAGTCTTTCTTTGAGAAACGCCAGCCAGAATTTACAGATGAATTATCAAAGGATGCGCCTCGAGCATACCCTTGGTGGAGCGAGCTGTCGGTGGAGACTAGATTAACGGCTCACAGGCCCCCTAGTAGTAAGATCTGAGTAGCTAACCTTGAATGTTCAACTGCAAATATCACTTGGAATTGAATAATCAAGGCTGCAGCTTATCTAGTATCATACACAGGTTTCTTGATGTCTAGACCCCAAGCCGAATTATAATTTGGGACCTAGCATTTTATACAATTCATCAGGCCCCTTTGTGCCATTCACTTAGCAAGCCCAAAGCTTTCTTTGTTTGACCATGATCCGGGCCAAATGCTTGTAAGGCAGTCTTCCAGCATTCCTTTATGACTTCGCGAGCTTCACCGAGCCTCCCGTTTGATTTCATAACCAAAGCCAGCTTTACAGTAATATTCGAATTCAGTTATAGTTATAGGTTGATGCGATGTGACTCATCGACGTGCCAGCACGGCCCTCACTGTTGGGTGGACCCAATGGGAAAGAAGCACTACCCAATCAAAGCCCATCACATCAAACGTCTGATAAGCCATGTGGAAGAGGGCGGGATTTTGGAGAGTCACAAAGACGTTCCTGAAGCTGTACGCGATGAATTATACAGGGAAGAGCAACAGAGGCTGGAGAAAGACAAGCGCAAAGGAGGCCAGGTCATTGGAACTGGAGCACCATATCCTCCTATTAACATTTTTAATGTTCTACCTTCCCAGTCCTCTCCCTATGGCTTGAATATTTCGACTCCTCAGCCGGTAGTTGACTTGACGCCTATGAGCCCACTCGACATTCCTGGGCCCAGACACGCAGCTGTGAGGGAGTATGGTGAGTGGCAGGTGTCGAATGTTGACAATGACACCCTGAAAACCTCATTTCGACAATGTGCGACGTGATGCTCGAGAACGGTCTTGACCTTGAGCAAGTGTACAAAGACCAAGACCCAAAATTCTTCATTGAGAAAGGAGTCAAAATAGGGATCGCGCGACGTTTCGTAGATGATATTGGGAAGTGGGTTAAGAACGTGAAGAACGCGATGAGTGTTTACGAAACTCTTTAGTCTTTACAGGGGTTGACGAGTGCGTCCTGGCGTTAACTGGCATTATATTGACAGACTGCTTGTCTTGAGTAATGCGGCTTCCGCTTTGTTACGGGGAACTCATTAAATATTAGTTGCAGTAAAGATAATTACACACGTTTTTTGAAGTCACTCGATTAATGCAATATGAATCTAGACATTTAAGACATTTGTTGGAATCATGATGGTACAATTATAACCATAAGACATGATTACGCTATATGCTGTATTCAATTCTGCATCACAATAAAAATATCTTATCTTCCCTCTTGTTCAACACGCAAATGAAAACTTCACCCTAAGGAAAAAAGAAAGGAATCAAGGGTCTCTACCTTTTGCGAAAGAGAATGCGCGAGAGTACGGCTCGCTTGGATCGACGGCCAGTTGCAGGTTCTTGTAATGAAACACCTGTGCACATTTTGAGGATTTTTTTGTCCTCTTGTATTCCAACTGCTGCTTTAGCAAGCTGTTTGGATGAACAGTCAACCACTCGACGCCACTTGTTGAGGGTAGATATTGAAGACAGTGTGTCTGGATGGTCAGGACCCAATTGTTGGCTGCGGAGTCGAGCACACTCATCCATCATCTGTAAGGCAACATTGTCCTGGCCCGAGGACTTTAAGGTCCACGCAAGGTTGTTCAGACTCATCAGAGTGTCAGGATGTTCCAGCCCGAGCACTCGCTTGCGGGTCTCCATCACCTGCACCTCCAGCTCTTCGGCTTCCTTCCACCGTTCTTGATTCCAGTAGGTCAATGCTAGATTGCCCATACTCGTCAGAGTGTCAGGATGCTCCAGCCCGAGCACTCGCTTGCGGGTCTCCATCACCTGCACCTCCAGCTCTTCGGCTTCCTTCCACCGTCCTTGATCCCGGTAGGTCGATGCTAGATTGT